>JAQFXP010001468.1:0-19168 GCA_034693685.1 Belba bartosi
ATATGTTTATACGCTGTTTGGATAATTTGTTAGCCGCCTAGATAATTTTTTATTTTCGCTCTAGTTTTTCTGCCGGAAATTTTTTGCTCTGGAGTGCTAGTTTTTCTACTACTTATATACATATAAAACAATTTTATGATTTCTAAAGTATTTAAATTTTTTAAAATTTAATTGAAAATTTTATAAATAATTCCATCTTGAAAATAAACAAAACTTTATTGTATAATTGATAAATATAAAATCCACCCAAAATTAAATATATATTAAAATAATAAGAAAATTATTTTAGCATATAAATATTCTAGAAAATTTCTCGGTTAGAATATTTTTTTTAAAAATATAATTATAAACTAACTTTTTGATTAAATTAATATTTTAATTGCTGGTTTAATCCAAACTATTATAAAATTAAAATATTAAATAATAAATATTACTTTAATTGTATAAGCATGTTTTATAATTTTTTAGTAATTACATATTTTAATAATTATTTATTCATAAATTCAAATAACATATAATAGCTGTTATATTGAAAGAAATTTATAGAAAAAATAACTATAAATTTTTTTACATCCTTTCAGAAAACTAGAAATGTTTTCACTCTACATACTATAATATAAATTAATTTAAAATAAGTATATGTACATGTTTTACAATTTTAATTATAATTTTTTAAATATAAAAATTGTTTTTTTAAAAGATTTAATATTAATTGATAAATTAAATGTTTATTTTTTGGGTTGTATTTATATTTATATTAAAAATGATAAAATAATAAAATATTTTTATTAAAACAATTAAAAATTTAAAATATTTTTAAAACTATAAATTATAATTAATACACTTATTGCATTGCAATATAAAAATACTTAGCTTACTTTAACTAACTAATTATATTAACTCTCCTTCCGATGAGGATGTAAATCCGGTTCTGAAATAAATTTTTGCTAAAAATAATTATTTAAAAATTATAATTAATTTTTTTCAAAAATTATTTCCGAATAAGCATAAATAACGTTAAAAAATTAATTTAATTTTAGACATTATTTAGATTAACCTGTACTGATCTGTCAATCAAATTGTTATTTTAAAGTTTATTTTATAATTTTAATTTTTATTAATTTAAAGTTTTAGTTTTAAAAATATTAGAGTTTAATAACATATTAATATTTAATTTACAGTTTATGAACAAATAAAATAATTGCTTAAATATTAATATTTATTTAAATTAACAATGAAAATATTATATTTTATAGTAATATAATTCATAAATTTTGTGTATATATTTAAATATTTAAATATTATTACTATTAATTAATATTATAAAAAATTAATAAAAATATATATTTCACATTATCTATACATTCATAATTACAATTAAAGTTTTAAATTTATTAAAAAATAATAATTTTGTTACAATATAAATATATTGATACATTAAATTAAAATATATTCATCTTAAAATTTTATTAATATTTCAATTATACTTGTATTTATATTCAAATGTTTATTTAATTTCATTTAAACATTTTATTTTATTTTCATTAATAAGACATTTGTTGATACAATCAGTTCTAGTATTGATGTGACTATAGCTGTCGTCCGAATCATAATTACGACAATTGGTCTCATATTTAGGCAATAGTTTAATTGTTATTTCATTAAGTTCAATTTCATAGTATTGACCATGCTCAAATAAAATATAGTTTTCTTTATTAATCAAAATTGAAAAATAATTTTTATAATGAATCGAAAATATTAATTGATTTTTATTCAGACTTAATGGAAACCAAGAGTTGTTATATTTTAATTTTAAATAAATTACATATTTTTTAATTTGAATGAGATTTTCCGATATATCGGGAATATATGTAAAACATTTTTGTAATTTATTTTTAAACATAAAACTTATTTGAATTTTTTTTTAGTATTATATTTATACTCTTTAAATTTACTCTTTGTTTGGTATGCTAATAAATATGTACTTTTATTAAGATCAAAACTTAAATCATTAACAAGTTCATTTATAGTTAAATTATATTTAAATTCATATTATAGTAATGGATTGAAATACTTTTCGACAATCATTTGATTTAAGCTTTGATTCAAATATCCATTTTGGGTTATATTTGAGACAACATTGAGATACTGTTGAAAGAGATTCTGATATTTCGGATACAGTTTCGCGTATTTATTCATAGCTATAGTTGTGGGCAAACAGACTGTAATCGCAGGTATTTTCTTGTATCTCATGCGTTTAATACTAGTCTTAACAACAGTTCTGCCGCTTATAAACTGCGATACTAATGATGAGGTTTGGTATATAAGTCCACACATTGTCACAAAAATCACAAAATATTTTTTAATTTTTAGTTTATGATTAATTATAAAATTTTTAAAATTAATTAAATTCTTTATTTTTTTTAAATTTAATTCTTCTGGGCCAATTATATATATTATAGACATATTATCCTGAAAAAAACAAATATTGTAAACAATTTAAAATAAAAATACATACTTTTATTATTCTACAAAAATTTATTAATTTTTTAAAATTAATAATTATTTTAAAATAATTTAAAGAAGATCATAAAAATATACTTTTAACATTGGCAATCTTCTTTTTATTTATTTTATTAATTCAAATAAAGTTAGTTTGTTAAAATTGAGGCAAAATCTTTGGGTTTTAATAATTTACTGAAAAATTTATTTTACTTTAATTAATTTTTTTTAACACAATTAATTTGTTAAAAAATAACAGATTTCTGCTATTTAAACATTAAACTCGTATGTTGTTTTAAGTTTGATTAAAATATAATTATAAAATTAACTTATTCAATTAGTAACAATTAATTTAAATTTTTTAAATGATAAATTATTGAATACAACATAATTAAAATACTTGTATATTACAATCAATTCTGAAATAATAATTCTAGTAATTCTTTTTATACGAAAAATATAAATTGAAAATTAATTATAATATTTTCTAATTGTTGATCGTTAAAAGAAAATATTAATTAGAATAACATTTTAATTTTTACTTTATTATATTAAATAAATAAAAATTAATTAAAACTAAGGGTATTAATAAATATCAACAATTTGAAATAATTATTGTAGTAATTATTTACTAATTATTTTGTTTACAACATTTTACTAATTAGTTTAACTTTATTTTACTAATTATTATTTTTACAAAATTTTAATAATTAAATTCAAATTTTAGTCAATACAACTGAACACATGACTAACATGTGACTTTATTAGAGCTTTGGAGTTTGTGGCGACTCTATACGCTCAATCAGGAATTTTATTCCGGTGGAGCTGGAAGTGCACAACGCTAATTAAAAAAACAGATATTTATAGCAAAATTTTTCAAATTGTTGCTATCTATAGTAATGAAGATAGTTGTCATATTTTTAAGAGCACACACACAGATGAATGTAGATGAACATATAATTTCTAGCTAAACCGTTTGCACACTAATAATAAACGGTCTGCCTGGTTGAAGAACAAGGTCAGAGATGTTTTCCTTGTATAGAAACTAGCATTTAGACCCTGGGTTAGCGAAAAATGTATAGTAAACCTGGTCCAATATACAGAAGTAAAACAGCAAGGCAATTATTGTAGTGAAAAAAGCAAAGCCATGTTCAAGAAATGATTTCGGTGAAGAAATTAGATCCAATTATTATAATGCTAACAAAATATTCTGTCAAAATAATACGCGGTGAATTATTAAATTTTGTAGAATAAGATAAATTATAAAATATTTGAAAAATTGTTTTATTTATGTGTAACATATCGTGAGATATTAATTAGATTTTTGTAAATTTATAATTGTTTAGGTTAATTATTTTATATAAAAATTCATTTCTTAAATTGTTTAATTAAGTTGCATAAATTTAAAATTTTTTTAAATTATTACAAAAATATGTTATAAAAATTATAATTATATATTTTTTAAATATACAATGTTTTAAATTAAATTTATACAAAAATAAATTATATCTTTGACCGACAGTCCTAACCAAAGACCTAATATTGCGCCAAAATTAGAGACAAATGATATGAATGTGATTTCAGGCAAGTGTTCAATAATCTGATCCGGTTTTTGGTTCTGTTTTATCACTATTTTTGCATAATTTGACTCGTTTTTCAATATCCATTTTCCTGTTTTTTTGATTCGTAAATAATTTTTAACAATCTTTTGGACATAAATTCGGACATAATTTAAATTGATAATTTGATATTTTATAGTTAATACTTTGATTATTTTTTAAGCAAAATTTCAAATTAGTTTGCATGTTAAAATATAATTCTTTAATATAAATAATAGTTTTAGGATAACAATTTAATTTTAATTTATTAAATACGTAATCAAGCACACATTTGTTTATACAATCAGTTCTGGTATTAATGTGACTATAGCTGTCGTACAAATCATAATTACGACAAATGGTCTCATAATTGGATAATAATTGAGTAGTTATTGAATTAAATTTAATGTGTGTTTCAAACCCAAACTTTATTGGATAAAAATTTTGGTCATTCGTATTTATATTAGCTGAATGAATTAATAAATAAAAATAATTATTAGGAAACAATTTAAATAAAAGCCAACTTGTATCAATATGAAAATTAATTACAATTTTTTTAAAATTAATTTTGAAATTTTGATAATTATTATTTGAATGACTAAAAAATGTTAAACATTTTTCAATTATTGAAATAAACATTTCATTTGGTTTCAAATTACTATAAGTGTTAAAGGAGTCATATACTCGAAAATAAGTATTCGAATTTTTTTTTGTCCAAGTTGAAATTATAATCTAAATGTTTAAACCATTGATATAATGTCAGATTGTGTTTAAAAATATTATTACTTACAAAATAATGAAAATTATATTTTAAATTTTGTCTATAATTATTATTTTTTGTTTTTTTAATTTCATTTAAATATTTTATAAAATATTTTTGGTTTTCCGAATGAATTTCAGTTAATTTTTTTAATACATAATATCGGGGAAAACAGACCGAAATCGCCGGTATTTTAATGTATTTTATTCTTTCAATTCTTAGCGACACAACTGTCCGACCGCTCAGATATCCAGACATTAAAAGTGATGTTTGATATAAGAAACCAGAAATGCACACAAATGTTGAAATGGATTTAAGTATTAAATTAATTTTATGATTTGTTGTATTTTGTTTAATAAAATTCATGCAAATATCGACTAAATTACTAAAAGCCATCAAAACAGACATTCCTAACCACATACCCAACAAACCACTCAATTTGTATACAAATGACATAAAATCGATTTCCGGCTTATGTTCTATTAATGTGTCCGGAAGTTGATTGTGAAATAAATTAAATCTAGTTGTGTCTTGTTTGTAGTTAATAGAATAATGTATTCTAACGTTGTAAAGTATATGCAAACAATTTTTTTGACATAATTTTTTGCATTTTTTCTTTAATTTAATCACCATGTCAAAATTAACTTTTGAACAAAATCTTAAATTTTTTGATTCAATGAAATAATTTGTTTTTACGAAAAACATTGAAAGTTTTGGTAAACAATTTGAATGAAATTGTTTTTTAAACGTTTCAAAAATGCATTTATAGATACAATCAGTTCTGGTATTGATGTGACTATAGCTGTCGTCCGAATCATAATTACGACAATTGGTCTCATAATGTGGTGGCAATAGTCGAGTCTCTATTTCATTGTAATCAACAGATTGATAGCGATCTAACTCTAATGGAATATAATTTGTTGTATCTCTAAATAGCGGAAAATCATTGTCTGAATGAATAAAATAAAAAAATTGATTTTTGTATAAATATGACGGAAACGACTGTTCGTTATGTTTGAAAGTAACAAGAATATTTTTGTCGCCAATAATTTTTATATTTTCAGTTGAATTTGGAATATATGTAAAACATTTTTGGATTTTATTTTTATAATTAATAAAAGTTTGAATTTTTAATTTTTTATAAAATATATTATTGTTTTTTTCATTATCAATATGTAATGATATTTTATGTGTATCAATATTAAAGCTTAAAACATTAACTAGATCATTTATTGTTAAATTATATTCAAATTCATATTCTAGTAATGGATTGAAATACTTTTCGACAATTATTTGATTTAAGTAATTTTTTTATTTATGTTTGAGATAATATTGAGATAATCTGCGTATAGTTTCTGATATTTCGGATACAGTTTCGCGTATTTATTCATAGCTATAGTTGTGGGCAAACAGACTGTAATCGCAGGTATTTTCCTGTACTTCAAGCGTTCAATACAAGTGTTGACAACAGTTCTGCCGCTCATATACTGCGAAACCAATGATGAGGTTTGGTATAGGAGTCCAAACATTGTCACCAAAACAACTAACAATTTCTTAAATATATATTTATTCTCATTAAATAGGTTTTTATATTTATTAAATTTAGTCAAATGATTTTGAGGCATAATGAAATTATCTGGTTTTTTTACATTAATTGAATACATATTGAGCCTTTTAATTTTTATTATAAACCTATTAATATTCTAAAATTAAATTATATTTTCAAGTTAATTTTTGATATATTAAATAGATAAAATAACTTACTTTTTAATTATAATATTTTTAAACTTATTACAAATAATTTAGCTTTATCAAATTTGTTGCAAATATAAAATTATTTAATTTAAAGTATTCTGGTGAATAAAATTTTTACTTAATTAAACTAGAATATATTTAAAATATTGTCTTATTTCTAATGCAAATGTAATATTGCAAATTTAGCTAAAATAAATCAATACAATATAATTAAATATAACATTGTGGTGTGCCTTCCGGGGAAATGTTCAGTAAGGGATGTGTTGTACTGGACGTATGGCTTCACTGGATGACACACTACGGGTTGTACGCGTTGTGAGTGTGTTTTGGTTGATATACCACCCTGGCCTCTCTGGGTGGTTTGTGTGTTCTTAAGTGTCCGATCGACACTTCACAGTTTGAACTTATATACGCAACTAATTGTCACTTCAATTAGTTGCTGGCTAAGAAGCACTTAAAACCGGAAGTCCGCGTACACTTGACTTCCGCTTATTTATAGTCACTTTAGTTATAGGTTTTAAATACAGTTTAATAACAGATTTATTACAGATATTAAAGACTTTATTTATTCACTTAATTAAATCAATTTAAACATTATTTTAATTAAAATCAATTTATTATTTATTTATTAATTTAGATTTGTTTTACATTTATTTTGAGTTTTACTTCATCTGAGTTCGAGACTCAAGACTACGAACTCAGACTACTTCTCATGAGATCTAAACTAAAACTATATTTTATTTTACATTTTGTGTTAACTTATCTCTTTAGATAAAAATCATAATAATTCTTAGTTTAAGTTTACATTCTATTAGTTATAATTTTGTGAATGTATTATTAGTAAAAGTGTAGAAAAATGATTGTTTTAGTGAGTGTTTAGTAATGAGTCAGCTTTTGCATCCTACATCACCGCACAGCTAAGCTAAAACCAAAATTTTGATACAATTTTTGAAAAATTTTGTGTTGAAAGCTGATAAAAATCAATTATGTTTTATAGAAAATATGAGTTTAAATTTTTAAGTCTGTCTTGTTTATAATAAACTTATAAATAATTGTTTAAATAATTATATTAATAGAAAAATTATCGAATTATTTGAATAATAATAAAATAATACATATTTTTCTGTTTTTAAACTAAATAATTACAAAAATATGAATAAATTGTTTAAATAATTATAAACTAATAATAATTAATGAATTATTTCAAAGAATTTTAAACTAAATATTAATGTTTTAAATGAAAAGAAAGAAAATTATGAATAAATTTTAATAAATCTTATATTTAAATCAAGTTTTCAAATAGAAATTTTGAGAAACTTTTGAAGATCTTCGGGTATTCTTCATCTCCGGCGTCGATAGCGTCATAATATTCATTAACTTTCGTAATAATAGTTGTCTTCTTAGAAGTCGATGCCGTTTGCAGTTCTTCAGTCGGAATCTTAAGTTTAATTTTCGATTCTTTCTCTTTCTTAGCCTTCGATTTGTTTCGAGTCATCGGTTTTAGTAATTCTGGTGACAACTGATTCATTTCTTTTATTATTCCTTTGCTTTCGTTTTCGATATTTTGTCGGAAATTTTGTTCAGATTTCGGGTAATTTCGGTCAAAGTCTTCGTGAATCTCAGCGAAGATATTGTCAATCATTTCGCAAATATTTGTGAATTTATTCGTATATTTTGATGAGACTGTTGTCATATTCATCGGTAAGTTCTTATTCGAATTAATATAATCGATTAACTCTGAATGTCCTCCAATTAATGGTATGTTTTCGGCTCTCATTTGATATAACTTTCGTTTAAACAACTAATCGAAACTAATTCGCGATATTGTGCGACTAATTGTGAGTTTGAGTAACGGGTTTTGGACTATGAAATCAATTTAGGCAAACATACAGTAAATTAACACTTTTTGAGATGAGAAATGTTGTGTTTTGTTCGATAATTCATAGTTATATTCGAGACATTCAATAGTATTACTTTGTTTCTTTATTTTATTACACTTCACACTTGAAGAGCAATAGTTTTCGTATTGATTGAAAGTTTTGATCACTTTCTCATTCATAGACAAAGAATTAGTTAAAATTTCGAAAAGTATTTCAAAGTTTTCGAGTTTAAAACGATTCAACTTTTTATAAGCCTTATCACTAGTGAAGAACTTATTTAATTTCAATTCCAATCCTTTAATTAACGCAAAATATGTTGAGTTTCGAAACTTTTGCCATTTATTTGCGGGTCTGTTCTCGAAGTTATGACATTTTGTCTCGATTTCAGACATATTTTCATAAGAATAGTGTCCGAATGGACTAACTATTAGATCAATTCTGAGTTTAATTAATTCAATTCCCAATTTAAAGTTCCCTTTCATTAGAGTAAAGCCCAAAATATTGAAAAATCTAATGATTTGTTTGTTGTCTTTAAAATTCAAATGAATTTCGGCCCCAATTGGGTCATTAATTGTGTTCAAAATGTGTATTCTTTCGCTATTTATCTTTTTGTCGGCTCTTTGGAACTGTTCTTCAAAATCAACAATTATTTCTGAGACGTCTTTCAGTTCAATCTTCTTGTTATTGAGAGATAACAGAAAAACAATTAAGTCTTTTCGTCCGTCATCTGACCTAAAATCGTAATTAATTAACGAATCGATTTCAATGATAGGATTGAGTGGTATATAAGTCGTGACTTTTGTGTGAGATAGCGGTTCATACATTGAATACCAATTTTGTAGACAATCGTCGGCTTTATATGATTTTAATAAAACAATTATCGATTGTTTGCACTTCAGATACAGTTCTGGATCTTCCGGTAAACCGTTGTTTGGTTTCCCAAACGCTTTGAGACTTGTCTTTAATAGGTTTCCGAACGGAGTCTTTGAATTTCAAAACTGCATACATGTCGTCAAAACCGTTGTTTTTAAAGTTGTATTTAAATCCTTTTTTAATTAAATTGTTTATTAATTCGAAATTTCTGTTATTAATAGATTTATTAAAAATAAATACAGTTTTATCAACAAATCTAGAGTTAGTTAGGAATGTCTCTGAAATGACTTCTGATTTAAATGCATTATTAATCCAATTATCTCTTTTAAAACCAAAACAGTTTAAAAATTCGTTTTGATTCACAAAACTGTTTATATTATTAATGTTTTCAATTGAAAACTCGTTTTCTGACCTTTCGGTTTCAAACTTCGCTTTCGCAGTCTTCGCTTTCGATGGTTTTGAATAAAATTTTGAGATCTGTTTCGGTTTTTTTGGTGGTTTTGGTTCAGAGACTGATATTTGAGTTCTTTTTCGTTTGAAGTCAAGTATAAGTTCGGCGGTTCTCAGGTTCGGCGGTCTTCGATCTCGGCCTCCAATTTCTGCCAATTGGTTTGATATTATTGTCTTCTTCTGGAAGTACTTCAATAATCTCATCATTTGTTGTTAGAACTGGAGTCGGATTTTCGGCATAAGTCGAAAAATACGACTCATTAGAGACAGTATCGGTTGAGTCGATCGGTTCGAAACTTGTAATAAATTTTTGTAAGTTTTTGTATATTTTTGTATTTCAAATGTTAATTAGTTTTAAATATTTACCGATTTGTGATCATAATTAAACTAATTATGTCATAAATTAAACTAATTATTGATTAAAATTATGAATTAATTCAAAACTAATTGTTTTTCAAAACAATTGACTTTTAGCGCATTATAGATATAACGGCTTTTATGTCGCAATAGTTAGTACTAAACGTTAGTAATCGTCGAGTGATTACTCACGTGTCTAGACTGAGACATAACTACAGTATATACTGTTAATAAAACAATAATTAATTTTACTTAATTTTGAATCAAATTTAGTGTAAATTTAGACTATTTTTATTGTATTTGTATTGTATATATGTTGTATATGTTTAAAGTAGTTTTAAAATTTTAAATAAATTAATAAATTTTGTTGTAATTTAGGTTTAAATTAATTTGGCTTACCCTTAGGTTACTGTTGTAAAAGTTTTGAATAATTATTGGTTATAATAATTATCATGTGTTTAAGGCGTTAATGTAGCTGTAAGTGAAATATTTTTGCGTAAAGTTTTCGTATTTATAGTTGAGTGTAATATAGGTTCAGATTTTGAAAAATAGTTTTTATAAGTATTTAAGAATTGATTTGTTTGAAATTTTGATTTATGGCTAACTATAAGTAAAAGTTTTCAATTATTAAATAGAATTTTCTTATTGTTGTTTCCGCTTAAGACTTTTTAAATATTTATTTCGCATTGAGTTTCATAGCAACAATTCCGAATCAATTATTTTTGAAAATTCGAATGCATTTCTTATGCAATAAATTTTGAATTTATTATTATTTATGAGTTTTTACTCATTTTAATCACTCTTCTAACTTGAATTCCTCTGCAGTAAGATTAGACAAGCTAAACTTTGTTCGATTAAATATTACTATATTAGACACTAGTTCCCAGCGCTAGGAATTTGCATCAACAGTAGTAAATAATGAACAAAATTGAGTTATTTATAACTAAATATATATATAAATATTTTCTAAATAAAAGTTATTCAAACAATACTTAAATTTTTATAAATTTTTAGAAATTTTTAGACTATTGTAAATATAATTTTAATTGTTGTAATGTTTTAGTTATTGTATTTGTGTTTTATGTTTGTGTTTAATTTTATGCAAATTAATGTAAAAATAAAAATTAAATATTATTTTTAAACTTAAATTAATTCTCGTCAAAACTCATGTCAAAGACATAGATCTGAAATCTTTTTGGAATTCTTCGTTTCGTTCTTGGGTACCGCCTTTTGATACCTGAGTTATTAGCACCTGTAGTGTTTGGTTCAGTTAATGGTGTATTAGACAACTCTTTGTAATAGTCTTCTGTTGTCTCATTGTATGAGTTATCTGTTGTTGAGTTTAGGTTTTTCTCAAAACTTAATTCACTTTCGAGTTCTGTCTCACTATCGAAGTGGTTATTTGCATAATTATTATTATGTTTCTCTAAATCATTATTTATTACACAATTATTATTAAATTGAAAATCACTTTCAATTTCTGTTTCACTTTTTAGGCAATAATTATTATTAGAGTTGTGACTACTTTCGATGTAATCGTTTTCTTCGAAGTCATAAAAGTTTTGATTGTTATCAGAGTTTTGATTATTTTCATTTGACTGATTGTGAGTTATATCATAGATTTCAGTCGAATCACTATCTTCTGAGTCTAAACTTTGTTGTCGCTCGTCTTCAGCGATCATTTCAGTCCATCTTTTATAGTCCTCGATATCCCATATCTGTTGTTCTTCTTTGGAGTTCTCTTCGGGAATATCATTCTTTTCAATTGAATTCATAATCTGATTGTAATTTCTTGGTTTAGGTCCCAAATAAGGCCATAAAAGTCGTGCATTTACTGTACGAATCATTTTATTTTTCTTGTTTAAATTAAGTATTTTGTATGTGCCTCTCTGTGCCGCCTCTCTGATTACGACAAAGGGCCCATACAATGGTCTCATTAACTTTTTAGGAACTTTAAGTAGAATAGTTTGATCGACTGTCCATACAATCGATCCTTTCTCGAATTTCGGGTTTTTTAGTTTTTTATTACGAAAAACATTCCACTTTTTCTCCGCATTTTCGATGTTTGCTTTGGCCTCTTGTCGAGCATTTGCCCAACACTTCTCTGTCTTTAACTCTGGATCTGAGTTGTCTTTTATTTCGACTAATCTTTTCAAATCCAGTTGTCTTTCAAAGGTTGATGTATTCGTAAAGTTATATAACAAGAAAAAGGGCGAATATTTAGTTATTTTATTCGTTTGGTTATTGAGAACTTTTGCGGCTAATATCGACAAAGTTGTCCCAATTGTCTGCTCTTCGAGTGCAATAAGATCTCAAAATGTGTAGAAGTTTTTGATTACTTATTTCGCTTAAGCCATCACCGCTCGCATAATATGAGCTTGTTGGACAATGTTTTATGTTGAGTCCAACAACCATATTGCGAAAAGCATTGCCCATAAAGACAGCGGCTCTGACAGTGATTATCTTCTTTGGTGTAGAAAATTTTAACACAATTTTCTGATTAACAAAATTTATAACTGAGTCAACTTTTTGGTTAGGGATTGCCATCACTTCAACCTATCGAGTTAGTCGACATGTCGCGGCAATTAGATATTTGTTTCCGCTCTTAGATTTAGGAAACGGACCCATAATGTCCATATTAACTGTTTCAAACGGGTTATCAGGCTCTACTATAACTTCCGTAAAACCGTATTTATATCCTTTCGGTATTTTGTTCTGTTGACAAATTATGCAATTTTTCACATAATTTCTGATGCAATCACGCATTGATGGCCACCAAAATCGCGCTAAGATTTTATCTTCTGTCTTAACTTGACCCATGTGTCCACCAGTTTCAAAGTTGTTATGGTATTTGTCGAGTATTGTAGGTATAAGTACTTCAGGTACTACGCACTGATAAGTACTACGTTCGGTGTTAGTTTGTTTTTGTCGTTTTCGATATAAAATTTGATTTACAAGTTTAAACTTGTTTAAAGTTTTCTTATATTTCTTGCCTTTAATTAGTAAAATATTCTTTATTTCAGAACACAGTTTGTCATGTGTTTGATATGTAAGCATAGATTCTATTTCGATGTCATTAACGGTTTCTTCGATTAGAAAAATGTCAAAAACATCTATTTCGCTAAACTCTTCGAATTTTGTTGTTTCAAACATTAAATAAAATTCTTCGATTGAGTCTATGTTTGCTTTTGGTGCTGTTTTTGAAACAAGTTTTACCAATTCATTACTTTCAATCAATTCAGACGAGTCTTAGTTGTTTTTGAATTCATTATTCGAGTGTTGAAGTCGACTTAGACAGTCAGCTAATCCATTCTCTTTGCCTTTTACGTATACGACCGTAAAATCAAATTCTGATAACTCGACTGCCCATCGAGTTAACCTCATGTTTGCATACTTTTTGAGTTTATTAAGACTCACTAACGCGATGTGATCGGTGTGTATATAGAAATGTGTGTCAATTAGTTCTTTTCTGAACATACGTATTGCTACTATAATAGCAAATAATTCTCTCTCATATACCGACCAACTTAGTTGTGTTTTCTGTAGTAATTTTTGAAAATAAGATATTATTTTTAATTCTTCGTCTTCTATCTGACAAAGAGCTCCTCCGACTCCATAGTCAGAAGAATCTGTTTTGAGAACTTTAGTCAATTCTGGTTTGAAATGACTTAATATCGGAACTGTTGTTAGTTTTGTTTTGAAAAATTCAAAACTTTTCTCATGTTCTGGCGTCCAATCAAAAACAATATCTTTCTTAATAAGATTAAAAAATCTTTTTGAGTGTTAAACCATCTCGGAATCAAAATACGATTTAACAAAATTAATCATACCCATTAAAGATCGCAATTGTTTGGGGTTTTTCGGCGAAGGCATAGCTGTTTAAGCTTTTATTCGCTTTGAGTCTACTTCGACACCTTCTTTAGAAACATTAAATCCTAGAAATTTGACTTTTTTCTGGAAAAGTTGGCATTTCTTAGGCTTAAGTTTCAATCCATTATTAAGTAATAACTCAAATAATATTTCCATATGATATAAGTGTTCGTCAAATGAATGTGAATTACAAAACAAGTCATCTGCATATGAATTAAGGAATTTCCACTTGTATTCACCGATAACTTCATTGATTAGCTTTTGTAGAGCTTTGGGTGAAGTTTTTAAACCCATTGGTAATTGATTGAAGTGGTAGACACCTGACTTTGTGATGAAAGCAGTCAGTTCTCTCACTTCGGGTTTCAACTCTAAGTTGTAAAAACTCATCGTCAGATCAAATACACTCATGTATTCTGATCCACCCAATTGTTCAATTAATGAATTAAATGTTGGTAAAGGGTATTCCTCGGGAATAATAAACTCATTTAAATATCTGTAGTTTATGACTATTCGTGGTTTCTTCTCATTAGCTTTGACTACAATTAAAAGTGAAGTCATGTTTGAATTAGAGGTTGAGATTGCATTTCTGGACATCATTTCACATATCCAGTCATTTATTATATTTTTGTCATTGAGTGACACTCTATAAGGAGTCACTGTTTGTGGTTTAAATGTCGGCTTCAGTTTGATATTGACATCAAACAGTTCGCAGAGTCCAAAGTCGAAGTCATGAGTAGACCAAATATCCTTATATTTGATGATTAAATCATTGATTTAAACTCTTTGTTATTCAGATACGTTATCTATCGAAAACTCATTAATTAAATCGTTTTCTGTTTTATATTCGATATTATTTGAAAAGTTTTCCGTACTTTTTTTGTTTGTATTCCCATTAATCATAAAAATTTCTTCAATATATCTATCGATTGAATTGTTGTTTGAATTATTCACTAATTCTGTATTTGTATCAAAATTTTCGAATTGAATTAAGTCTTTGATATTGTCGTTATCATCAGATATTTGTTGTAATTGGTTTGAAGTTAGATTAATCGTATTGTTGAGTTTAATTATGTCATAACATTTTACAAAAGTTTGATTTTTGTGTCTATTATTCGGTTTTGTTGTAGAGTTTGATTTAATGGTAAAGAATTCAAAGTAGACATCAGTTCTATTTATTACTTTAAATGATTTTGAAATAAAGTCATATACAGTAACGGTTTGAGACAACATATCTATACAAAGACATGCATTAGTCATAAAAATTGATCCTAATATCACAGGACATGAACTCTTCTCTAACACTTGTGTTAGTAATTTCCGGTGCACTCCATTCGACATATACTCTAATTCGAATGAACCAAAAGAGTTCTTTATTTCACCGAAAACTGATTGTATCCTAAGATCAGTAGGAAATGACTGTATGTTTGAATGTTTTTGTACTTCTGATGACACAGCATTGAACTGAGCACCTGTGTCAAGCATTGCGTCATAATTAATGCTATTAATAGATATAGTTATAAACGGTCTGACGCCCATGAAGTGGTTAGAGAGTCTTAGATAAATGGCTGCACTCCCGCTCTCGGAGGGGTGGCCAACACGTTTAAATCTTCGATTGTGTTTAGATTTGACTGAAATGTTTGATTGTTTTGACTGTTCTGAGCCGGCGATTGCGATTGAGTTCTCTGTTGTTTGTATTCCGGCTTTTTATTCGAATTATAATTTTGATTTTGGGGTTTATTTTGATTAAATCGTTCATATGTTTGAGGTTGTTGTTGAAATTGTTTTGAATTATATTTATTATAATTGTTATTATAATTACGATTAGTGTCCGGCATATACTGCGCAGGTTTTGGTCTATTCATTGATCTATAAACCACTTGTTTCGCTTCAGATGAAGGCATATTACGATAGAAACATTCTTTCGCGAAGTGTCCTGGTCTAAGACAATGGTTGCACTTTCGCTGCACTTGACTTTTGGGTGTTTTTTGATTAAACGTTTGCCTATAATTTGGACTTCTATTTGGAAATCTATTTCGATTAAAATTATTATAGTTTTTGTTTTGATTATCGCTTTTATTGAATTGCTGTTTAATGTCATCTTCGGTATTAACCATATATAGAATGTTCATTAATAGGTCTTTTGAGTCACCGGTAAAATTGAGCTTTTGGCTCATCACCATTCGGTGCACATTCGGTGGTAACTTTCCACACAATTCCTCGGTTATACGAACCGGGTCGTTTATGCCAGCCTCCTCGTACATACGTACGGCTTCTTTTGCGTAGTCTTTCAACGAACTAAATGACTTAATATTTAACTTTTTGGCTTCACTTCTGGCCATTGCTTGTTGATATATCGAAGGAAAGGTTTGCAAAAATTGAGATTTAAATGCAGGCCATGGACACAGCCTGTAGTTCTCAAAAAGTATCTTAAATTTCTTGATATGGAAAGCGCTGATGTACTTAGACATCGTTTTAGACTATTTGTTTTGATGAATGTTAGCAACAGTTGCGTAATATTCAAAATCGTTAACCAATTTGTTCAAGTTCGACATCATGTCAAACTTATCGATGTTTTCGATCCGATTTAGACTGTTCTCTAAGATTTTTGTTTGATTGCAGAGCGATTTCGCAACTAAAGTCAATGCTTTCTCTGAATCACCGATTGTTTGATTAGTGTTCATATTTTGCTGCAAATTCTTACACATATTTCGGTAATCACTTTTACTATCACTGCTATTATCGGAATGATTAATCATATTATTCGCATTAGCGCGCGTGTCTATATGTTTCGGTTGTGTTTGCGGTAGACCTCGAGTTAATTGCGTACCGTTTAGTCGGTGCTCGAGTCTCTGTGTCATGAGTTTAATGTCACTCATTTCTGATTCTAAATTATGAATCGTTTTATTTGCTTTAGACAGCAATTTGTCTTTTTTGTTTAATTCTAGTCTAAGATTATCGATATCTTGTCTATGAATTATAAAGTTTTCATTTATAACTTGTTTGTCCTTATTTGATATGTAAGTCTTTATTTCCTGTTGTTGATCCTGTTGTTGTTGCGGTTGTTGTTGTTGTTGTTCACTCTCATCGAAAGTGACTGTTCGCTTAATTGTTGTTGTGTTTTGCGTATGATTTGGAGTCGACTCACGATTTTTACCAAAAATACGGCTTAAGATAGACGTATTGTCCATCATTTTGTCAAATATTGAGAGATAGGATCTGTTGGTTTGGTGTAGACCGTTGTAGCTCCTCCACCAAGATGTGGTGTGCCTTCCGGGGAAGTGTTCAGTAAGGGATGTGTTGTACTGGACGTATGGCTTCACTGGATGAAACACTACGGGTTGTACGCGTTGTGAGTGTGTTTTGTTTGATATACCACCCTGGCCTCCCTGGGTGGTTTGTGTGTTCTTAAGTGTCCGATCGACACTTCACAGTTTGAACTTAATTACGCAACTAATTGTCACTTCAATTAGTTGCTGGCTAAGAAGCACTTAAAACCGGAAGTCCGCGTACACTTGACTTCCGCTTATTTATAGTCACTTTAGTTATAGGTTTTAAATACAGTTTAATAACAGATTTATTACAGATATTAAAGACTTTATTTATTCACTTAATTAAATCAATTTAAACATTATTTTAATTAAAATCAATTTATTATTTATTTATTAATTTAGATTTGTTTTACATTTATTTTGAGTTTTACTTCATCTGAGTTCGAGACTCAAGACTACGAACTCAGACTACTTCTCATGAGATCTAAACTAAAACTATATTTTATTTTACATTTTGTGTTAACTTATCTCTTTAGATAAAAGTCATAATAATTCTTAGTTTAAGTTTACATTCTATTAGTTATAATTTTGTAAATGTATTATTAGTAAAAGTGTAGAAAAATGATTGTTTT
Organism: Belba bartosi; assembly: GCA_034693685.1. NCBI lineage: Eukaryota > Metazoa > Arthropoda > Arachnida > Sarcoptiformes > Damaeidae > Belba > Belba bartosi. The sequence continues at coordinate 17,947 of JAQFXP010001468.1, forward strand.
AATGAGTGTTTAGTAATGAGACAGCTTTTGCATCCCACAACATTAACATTAATTAAAATTAATATTATTAACTTTTTCAAAAAATAAATTACATAATTTTTAATTAAATTAACATTAATAATTAATTTTAAATTAAAAATATTTATTTAAATGTTTCATGGAAAAATAGTATTTAAAACTAGAATAGTAGAAGTTAACATTAATTAACAATATTAATCTATTTAATTTTTATTATTTTTTTAAGAATTTTTTTGTTTTTAAAATTTAATAACAATAAATATATTATTTTAATAATATTTAAATAGCTTTTACAATAATTGTTATTAGCAAAAAATATTACATTAAAACAATATTTAAATTATTTGTTTAAATATATCATTTACCTTACATATTTAATAAAATTTAAAATACTGTATTTATATTATTTTTATTAATTAAGCATGCCAAATATTTTATAAAAAATAATGTGATTTCACAAAATAAGAATGTTTAGCGTTATAAAATAAGTAAAATTATAATTTTTAAAGAGGAAAGGTCAGTTTGGAAAATTTTGGAAAATTAAGTTAAATTGTTTATATTTAGACTCATTGAATTAATTTACACAAAGTAATTTTTTTAATTTTTTTTATTCGAAATAGTTTTCGAGTTTTCGATTAATGAAAATTCGACTTCAATAGAAAAAGATAGGAAAATATAAATGTTTGGAAATTAATTTAACCCCCGCCCCCCAACGATAATAAGTTGAAATTTTTTTTAATATATAAGAAATTGTTTAAATTTATTTTTAAAAATAGTTTGGTTTGTGCTTGGGCACTATTTTAAAATTATTTAATTTTTACATGAAATGAATATACACAATATTGTAACGATATCCTAATGTATATTTTGTTATGAACTGGACTAAGATTTGATCGTTTTTTTCATCGTTTTTTCATAGACATCAGATGGAATAGGACATAAATTATGATTTGAATATACATATAGAGTTCTAAATTATAAAATGTAAATATTTTTTTATATTGAATATTGTTATTTGTTAAGTCAAATATTGTTAAATCGAATATTGTTAAGTCGAATATTGTTAAATCGAATATTCGACTTAACAATATTCGACTTAACAATATTCGACTTAACAATATTCGACCTAACAATATTCGACTTAACAATATTCGACTTAACAATATTAGACTTAACAATATTCGACTTAACAATATTCGACTTA
>JAQFXP010001469.1:0-19166 GCA_034693685.1 Belba bartosi
AGAGAGAGAGAGAGAGAGAGAGAGAGAGAGAGAGAGTTGAAGAAATGTATCTAAATTATAGTTTCTATCTTGGAAATTTCTTCTTTTTTTACTTTTAATCCATTTATCTTCAAACACAAAGAACATCATAAAAGAAGAAAAAAATTTTACGCAGTATATAAAAAATCTATAATTTGTTTTACACATTGAGATAACAAGCAAAAAAAAATTTAACTATAATCAGCAACAAATACTAAAAATTAATTTTTTTTATATACATAAAAATACCACTTTTTCACATCAAATGGGTTAGAGAGGGAATAAAAAGTATAATTAAAATAATAATGAGGATTAAGAGCATTATTGTCAATGCGCTTAAATCGTGTATATAAGTAGTGATTGTATTAGTCGTAATAATATTATTATTCAAATATTAGTCAGAATTAGAATAAGCGCCGACTTTGGCTATAAAGCGAATTATTGTCTCATTTCGGAACACACAGGCTATAAGTGTCGACTCATTTATTCCGTACAGTAGTGGCAGTTGAGTACAATTTTGCACAATTGGCTATATTTCAGTACATTTTTGTTATCGCAATTTAAAGACCAATTTTTTAATGCCACATAACTTTGCAATCATTAAAACGGCACAAATAGCTGTTTTGTAGAGCACAGACAGGGCTTCACTCGTTCGCTAATTCAAATGACTGAACATTTTTCAGTTCGGCTTTAATTTGTTGTGAAATCGATTTTTGCTAATTATAAAAATAGGGCCAAAACTGCAGTTGAATTAATTGACTAAATAAATAGAATTTCGGGCTTTTTATGTATAATTTCAATGTAGATATTCGTTGCCATTAATTCAAATATTCTATGCATTAGATAAAAAAAAAGTGAACGAAGAATAAAGTCATTAATTTTGTTAAACACTCTTTTTGTGTAATAGAAAATGATGGCAAAGTCAAATGATAAAAATGTTCACTCTCTATTCCCTCTATTTCTGATTTAATTCACTCGTTTTGATGTTTAAATACTTAGACATCAAATCTAATTTGAAGTCAAATACATTGGAAATGAGTAAATACGTACTGAATCGTACAATAGAGGAAAGCGAAGGCGAAATATCGATTTCAGTCCCCATTAACCATACATTCCAGACATGTTATAAATAGGAGCTAAAAATTTTCGGCCCAATTATTATGCCTTTCCAATAGTCATATAAATGTATAGATGTATATACAGTACGTATATACGTATATATAGTGCTATACCGAGAGTGAGAGACGTTATACAGATATTAGTTCGTGTTTTGGCGAATGGAAATTACAATTGGCTAAGTCGGGCATAACTTTAATTTCCTGCACAAAAAATATAGTGATTCACCAGCTCTAGAGCTCAGCCAGAAGATAGAGAGCTCACCCATTGAGTCATAGAGTTTTGTGAAGTATTGAGCATGTGAATAAAATTCTAAACAGAATTATTGTACATATAATGTAAGCCAAGATAACGCCATAGAATATTCACTACTCAATGCATTTGATTTTTTTCTTTCTTTTCAATTTTTTTCTATGAATTTCTATGATATCAATCGAATGAATATTGAATTTCAAAAGTTTTTAATATATTTAGAAAAATCATTATTTTTTATTTTCTACAAAATAGCGCTTTACTTGTTTAATGTAAAAAGGACCTTTTTTGGTGGTTTTTACACAAAATTACTATTTTTTACTTTCTATTCAATTATTATTTTTTAGTGTTTACTTCAAATCGAAATTCAATAACAATTTAAAAATAAAATGACATTTACTTTAATTAATAAAAGTATTTTTTATGTTTTAAATTGTTTTCAAAATTATAAATTTATTAAATAAAAAGAATTTTCATAAAATAAAACAAAATAAAATAAATTTATTTTATGATTAAATATTGCAAATTTTTAACTTTTAAAATAATAAAATTCGGGTGAGAAAAGACTACTTTAACTTTTACATAAATACGTAATTTAATTTTTAAAACAATTATTACTTTTTATTAAAACATTTCTTAACCTTAAATTTTAAAAAGTAAAATTAAAAAAAATAAAACTACAATAACAACTTAATTTAATAAAAATAATTTATTAGAATTAGTTTTAACATAGTTTAGTTAAATAAATTATTTTAATAACGTATAAAATATTCTACAAATACTTAAAACAAAAATAAACACTTTAAATTACAATGATACTAGTAAGACACATTAAATAAATTTGGTATATTATTACTAAATTTATCTTTATTTGCTTTCAATGTCATATAAATTAGTTCTGTTTTAACTAATAAATAAAATTAATTTTATTGCCGACTAAAATAATAAAGACATTAAAATAAAATTTTCAATTTATTAAAAGATAACAAGCGATAAGCAAAAATATCAAATGAAATAAAAATTCAAAAGTGTGCAAAAAATTCTTTTAAAAAATTCTTATTACAGTCGAGACGACTGCCAACACTATAGCGCAAACACTAATAAATTGGATGACTTTTTATGACTAACTCCTGATTCATAGACAAAGAATATGAGAATAACTAAATCATATGAAGAGAAACGAAATCATATTTTAGTTGTGATTGACGTCCGATCTCTCGTGACATCAATTTCTGGTGATTTGGATTTGTTTTATTATTTTTGTCAATTGGGATATCAAATCAAAGCCAGAAAATGACGAATTCTATTATATTTGATGTTGACATAGGAGTAAAGTACACACAATATACCGCACGTTAGAGACAAATGGGAAAAAACGTATATAACGTAAGGAATGCTTGAATATAAAAAAGTATATATATTATATACACATAAAATATCAATTCGTAAATTACTATTCGTTGGTTTGCGTGTTTGGTATTAGTATTTTCAAAATTATTAGTTATCAGACAGACATAACTCAGGCAATGGATGCGCAAAAAACTTTGTATTCCATTATTTTACGCTTAATGTATAAGTGAATCACAATTTTCTGTCGGCTCCTAATGTTCTAAAGCACCGGCAGTTTGATAAAAAAAACTGGGAGAACGTTGACTGAGAGTTGCATGTTTAAAGCGTGACGACAAACACCAAATTGAAACTTATTGGCATTTATAAGGATTTAAGGATTGCGTGAAAGCAACACATTATAGCTCTGGAATAGCAGAAAAATTGCGAATACTTGAGGAGCAAGAGGTCGAACACTGTTCTTCTCTTCTCATTCTTTATTTCTTTCAGAAGTGTTGCAAAGTTTGAGTTTGCGGTCGAAACGCTTGTCTCAAAACCTTTGGGCTCATCCCAATCACCCGTTCTCCGCACACTATAACTGCCCAAATATTGTAATAAGGCGGTAAACATAATAGGTATTATAGACAGTTATAAACACCATTAATATTATTATGCAAATAATTAGCAGTCGTTTAACTAAAATTGAAGTTTACTTTTAAAACTTCAATTTCGTTATTGAGAAAATGCTTTTACTTTATCTTTACTTTAGATTTAATTTTAAGATAAGATTCAATTGGTTTTTGCAAAATAATTATAATTATTGTCTTAATGTTTGAGTTATAGCTCATGTAAAGTACATAAAAAATTAAATTTGTTCTTACAAACTTTAATCAAATGAATTATGGATTTTATTAGAAAATTAATCAAAAGTTAAAATTCGTTTTTTACACAAAAATGGGTTTATTTTTTAAAATAAAAAATTAAAGTCAAGTCAAAAGAGATTTATATTTATGAACATATTTTGTCAGCAAAAGAAGAAAAATCTAAAATACGATAGAGATCTGTAAGCGAGAGAAACACAAATAATTTGCATCAAAAACCTCTGAATGTATTTCTTACTTCTGACTGATAAGAAAAATAAGAAAAAAATTCATATCAGTTGAAGTGATGGGTCGGGTATGTCATGGAAAGAGTGAGCTTTCAGTTTAAATACAGCGAAAGTGTATTTAAGAGATGATGAATCCGATTAAATATTATTGGAGTCAATGGTAGTAACAGTTGCCTAATAGACAATCAGAGTCTTATTGCCCGAAACAGCAAAAAAATATAAGTTATAAATATTTCTAATATAAAGTCAATGGAATGTAAGCCTCACTACATATGGCGTTTGAGAGAACATTAAGGCATTTGATAGCGATTTCTAAATCAAAGCGCGAATGACAGACATATCTTCGCGATCTAAACAGCACAACAGCACAGGGATGAGACTGAGATGAGGCACTGTTATTATTGTCGACTCTAACTATAACATTAATTTTACTAAATGGCAATACATGGCAATGATGTTTATATTTCTTTCGACAATTGGCTCTATTCTCTGTATTCGTTAACCAATTTTTGTGTATATATTGTATATACGGTGTGAGTGAGTGAGGCGTTCGGGCAAAAGGGAAAGGCATCAGAAAAAAGTTCATCAAACAGTGTCTCACGAATTGTGTACTCTATGCTTAATCATAATAAACCTGTCAAAAGAGATTCTAGTCTTATATATATTATTATGGGATTTAGCCATTATTTCTCTTTATCTTATCACAAATACTCTCTCAGACATCGCACAGGCATTACATGAAAGTCAGTTCACTCTTACAGCACTCTCACTCTCTCAGTGATAGAGACTCGAAAAAGCATTTTTTGCTCTTCCCTTCACTTTCCGAAACGCACTCACATTCTTATTGAGCTCTAGAGCTCGAAAAACATTTTCACTTCTCTTATGAATCTACTTATCCTTTGAAACAACCTGTCAGTGACAACACACACATTACATACTCCATATATGTTGAACTAATTCAAATTTTTTTTTCATAATATCTTACGTATATTCAAAAATTTCTACAATGAAAGCGAATGAATATATATGTGGAGTAAAAAGTTTTTTTTATTCAGTCTCTTAGTCTTTAAAATTCCTCCCAAAGTGATCGATCATCCATTTAACTGATTACGTCTGAATTTATATCATACCCGAGCCGTGTCTGCCATGTCTGGGGTTCTGTCAGATCAGATAGAGTACAGAAGAGATTTTTATATTTTGCACTTCCAATGCAATTGCCATTTATTGTTATAACTTATATTAAATAACGAATATATAGGTTATTATCATTCTCTCGATGAGGCGAACAGATTAAGTCTGCAGTTCATACCATCGGTTATGGATTGGCCAACAGTTTAACATCACTTTTCTCATCTCATCTTTACCCGAGTCTCGAATCGAATAGAGAAGAGAGTTGGGAGAGAAAGAGTGGGAGAGAGGGCAGGAGAGAGAGAGAGGGAGGGAGAGGGATGGAGAGGGAGAGAGAGAAAGAGGCTGTAGTTGTAGTGAATCTGATGAGACTCTAGAGATTAATAAAATGAGATTATGTGAGAAATGAAACACAAAAACAAAAAATAAATAAAAGAGAAAATGTATGAAAACAGTGAACACATGAAAAGAGATGGGAATCTCAGTCTAGAAATAGGAAATAAAGCGATTAATCGACTGATAGAGTAATATGAGTGAGAATTGTAAGAACTTTTGATTAGTCTTATCATCAAAACAAATCATTAGTATTCCGATGGAATGTTAGACAATCAGAACATATGTACAAAATGTTATGAATTCGAAAAATAAGTTTTTTATTTTCCATTACTGTAAGACATGTTCTAATTTGATATCTAAATACAAAAATACGAGTTTTGGTATTAAAACCAGAGATACGTTACGTCTCATAAATATATTTTGCAAATGAAAATCAAAAGTGTTGTTGCGTTTAATGACATACATACGGTGTATCGCCAGTACCGCACAGTAATGCACAGCACAGGCATACAAACACCTGCTGTGTCTCCAATTCAAATGCAAAACTAATTTTTGGTAATATATATGCGAAAACATTTTTGCATACATTCAGGCATTTTCTTATTTATTGCCCAATGAAGTGAAAGTCAGATCTGATTAACACAACTCTGAATTCAAAACTCGTATCACATTCTCTACGCAAATGAGTCGAGAGTCGAACACTTTTCTATTAAATCGATTTAAAACTCAAATTATAATAAAAATGAATATATATTGCGCTCTAATAATGGAAACCTTTGAGTGAGAGAAGAGAAAAGAGCGAAAGGAGTGAAAGGCTTAGAAAAAGTAGTAATAGATTACGCTTTGTAAGTATAATAGACATCAATAAGAAATGCGACTTAAAGTGTATCATTTGAGTGGCATATAAATCGGTTGAGTGGATCAGTTGGCACTAAGAGAAGAGCACAAAGAGGAAAGTTAGCCAAAAGAATAAAATCGCATTCAGTTCTTGTCATAACCGAAGACAAGACGTTAAGTCGAAGTTAAGACGAGAGAAAAATTACGCACAAAATGATAGCTCAGAACTACTAACACTTCAAAAACATATACGAATATAAATTATATGCAGATATCAGTGATAGTTAAGTGTGTGTTAGCACTGAATAGATTGTCTGCACTTCTCCTAATGTAATATATTGGCGAACATCCCATTCTATTCACATCCAAATGCATATTATTTATACCTTTTCTATGAAAAACTTTTTCTTAGAATAGCAGAAAAAAGATGAAAAAATGGATTTTCTGTAAATTTCTTCTGATTTCCAAAGTTTTATTCATCCATAAAAGATAAATGAGATTAATATACAATGAGTGCACAGGATATGAAGAGCGCTGAATAAAAAGCATACATAAAATGCCAAACATATGCATAAAATAATATTAAAACTACTTATGATATCACGAAGTTTTCGAATTTCCAAATTTTGCATATTTTTCCGCACAAATAGGGAATAAACTTTATTTTTTCGCTCCCATTCAGTACTTACGGCTGAAGAGTAGCCAATCTTATCGACTATAATATCGTTTACAGAATAATAACTTATAAACCGATAGATTGTGTGTCAGTAATGCAATTCAGAAATTTGCGATTAAATTGTCGAAAAAATATTAAATTGAATATAATATTTCCTTTATTTTATATATGTTTTAAATTCAATTTAATATTTTATTCCACAATTCAATTGCGATTAAATTGAATCGAAAGAAATCCGAATAAATTAAATTCAAAATCAAACATAAGATGTATTAAAGATATTGAATGCGAGTAACGATTCGTGTGATTTGATTCAAAACAATAAAAAAGAATATAATATAATATGAGTTATATTATACTACAATATAGTAATAGTGAATGAGATGTGACGCTCGCACTCGCCATACGATACGATAGTTTTGGGCCATATTTTGCAAAGTGATAGCTCCGGGCCTTACAACTGCTCGTCGATCGTCGATGAGAGAGAGGATAGCACGCAATGAGTGCCGAAAAAAGCATTTGATTACACAAACATTGGCAGAGAATAGGGCTTTTAAAATACATCTATAAATTTGTATCCTAGCTAATATAAATTGAACAAAAATTTATTGACGGCGTGACCACCACATGAACCACATCCTGCTTAGGACTCACTGATGCACTGGTGCTATGGTGCTATGCCTAACCAATTTCTATCAATGCCATTTAGTCAATGCAAGTTTATATTCTCATAATTTCTCACATCTTTTGTTATTCAGAACTCGATTCTCATCTAATATTTTCATCTAATATATAATGACTTTATATATTGCAGTCAATTATGTCTCGAAAATTAGTTTTATGGATCTGTCTGTATGTTTGTGTGTGGGTATGTGTGTATGTGCTCGCCAGCCCTCAGCTCTGGCTGTTTAGAGGACTGGGAGAAAAAGAACTAAAGGATATTATATATTAGTATAAATACATATATATATATATATAACTCAAGTAATTTAATAATTCATTCGGAGTTATGGCCTGTGTTTGAAACGATCCAAATATCAGTTGTAGTGAAACTTAATATTTATTATTAGCGAAAATTATGCGATTATCTGCTAATATGCGCGACATTTCATTTTCAATTTATTTGGATTTTTCGCTATTCTCTGAAAAGCCATTTCAGATGTGATTAGTAGTGATAATTCATAGCAGAAATACTGATTAAATAATATAATTTTCTGGTCTAAAAATCACGTATTCTAATGACAGACAAAATTCATTTCACATAAATTTTTCGTTTAATTTTAGTTTTGTTTTACTCCGAAAATGGGGAGAAAATTCTGTTTCTAATATATTTTGTTTAATATAATAATATTGCGTAAAAGTAAAGTTCAAAATCAAGTCGAGTTGTGTAGCCAGGGATGAGAAAGAGGAGAAAAATAAATATAAGTTTCGAATATTGTTTAAGAGATGCGAATCTAAGCTTAAAAGTCATGTCACGATCTGAGAGACGGGAACCGAAAATATTTCTCCTTTTCTAAACAAAATGTTTCAAATGTTTTCTAAATTATTACAATACAGTAGAGAGAAAATTGTTGAGAATATTATTACTAAATCAATAAATAACATCCTTATAGAATTGAGATAGCAATAATATAGATAGATAGCCAGTGAAGGGATTCCCTCTTTATATTTGACGATAAAAATACTGTTTATTTATAATATAAACAATAGGATGACAACCAAAAACATTGAGAACAAGAAAAAAATGTTCCGAACCCGCACTGAGAGTCTGATGACATACATAATAATTATTATTGAAGTTTACATTTTTTTTAATGACAATACTTATGGCTTATGAGACAAATTTTGTAATTCATTTGTATGAAGAATATACTAAAATATTATATTCATTATAATGACTAACTTTTTGCTTATAAAATATATAATAATATCTGAACTCTAGAGAAGAGCTATTTTCTTAATAATAATAAAAGACTTAAAAGATTTTTGTAATGTTTTTCATGCTTTCGATGTATTGTGTGCTTCCCTTTTAAAAACGAAGTTAAAATAAATATTATGATAACTATTATTGTATTTTAGTTTCAATATATGGAAACGACGTCGGATTACATAATCGTTTTAAAATTATTCGCTTAAGAAATGCATTTATTTATGGAATTTAGAGACAATCCTATCATCTCTTTCTACTTTCTTCAGGTGATTATACTCTTATACTCTTTTCCAAACGAGAAGATCATATAAGACGTTAATATTTGTTTCTCAATAAACTACATAAAAAATTAGAATTCTTTCAACAAATGCTAAGAAAAATATTTTTCTTCTAATATATGCCATAATCTAAGAGACAAAAAAAACTCTGCAGTCAATGAAAATCCATTGCAGTTAAAATATATATATAAATATTTTTCATAATTCTCTAATTTATGTGACTAGCTATTAAATTTAGCTCACGTTTAGTGGTTATTAATAATTTATGACATATAACGAACCGCTTTTTTTCTCCTTTAGCATATTTATTGCCTGGTTCCTTTTTTTGCACTTTTATGCTTAGTTATGATGTGGGGACTCGTATTGTATAGACATTATTGCATTAAACATAAGTGTTTTGACAATAGAATTATCATTTTCTCGAGTAAGTCATATCAATTTCATGTTAATTTTCAACTTTAAAATTGATTGAATATATATTTCTGTTTGTGTTTTATGATTCGCCGGAAATTTCCCGAATAAGTCATTCTCTTAAAGAGATTATTTATAAAAATCAACAAATGTTTAACATTTGGTCTCCACTTTTAACCATATATTTAATCAAATATTTTTCGTTCTATCGATAAATTTCACATAAGTTTATATATTGACGAATAAGTTATAAACCTTTTTATTCATATAATTCCCAAAAATTATTTTTATTTTTGTTGTTCCGATAGAATATAAATTGTTATTATTGTCTGAATTTTCAATTTAATATAATATAACGAGACTTCGGAACCGATCAGTAAAATATATTTTAAGATTAAATTTTCTTACAATAAAAATAAAGTCAATTGAGTCAAACAACAGTTCAATGACACAAAAAAATGTTTTATTTATTAAAAAAGAACTTTAAAATACAGTAAAACTTATTTTTGTTAACAATTATAATTTCAAAACAAATTAAACTTTAAATTTCAAAAACATTTTCTCATCAAACCCTTACATAACTAACATTTGACTTAATGTACGAAAATTCAATAAAAATTTTAAAATATCAGAAAACATATATTTATAAAGAAATAAAAAATACATTCAATTGAATTGAATTCAATTTAATTTAAATGTAAATTCTCTGTCAGTCAACACATCCTAAAGTTAATCAGTGTTTTGGCCAAAAAGGAAACACTAGAAGGAGATGAGAGACAAGAAACAGAAGAACGTCTTATGTCTTAACTCATTATTTGGAAAGAGTTTTAGTTTATTATAAAAAAAATAAATTCTTCGCAAAATTCATGAGATTAGAAAAATAATAATAATAACAATAAAACGTAATATAAATGAATAAAGAGATAAATCATGAAATCTGCAGCAGAAGTATTTCTGGGTGCGACACACCCGGGCCGACCAGTTAGGTGAGTGAGTTGTTCACCAAGATAATCAAAGACGAGAAATAATAATAAATTCCTATTGTATTCTATAATAGGAGAGACAGTACATCACCGGCACATCAAAATCAAAATCAAACGCTGAAGAAGTAAATGGAATCTTAAAGCAAATAATACAAACATGAAATCAAGTTCACGAATGGCTTTCCAATCAATGTATGTATGTTTTGTGTGGAGATAGAGGATTGAGAGACAGTGAGAGTGTATATAAGAATAAATATAAATAAACCGAATATTTACGCTACGGCTCAGCAATGTTAGAGCAGAAAAATAAATACATAACGAAAATGCAATTCCGAAATGGCTTTTGATTATACAATCGTTTCGAGATTGACTGCCCATAATCCCGGTGTCATCTTTTCAGATCAAGTCTTGCAATTTAAATATAATAATACCTGTATGGGAGGCCAGGGATGCCAGTGATGCCGGTGCATGCAGTAGTGAGAGCACTAGTAAGCCCACACAGAAAATGCCTGAATCTGTGTTTAGAAATATAATGTCTATTATAGCCATACTCTGTGTCACAGACCTCGAGAGCTACAGAATTAAGTTTTTATGTAAACTACAGAAATAACAATTGAATTAAATTCCAGTAATTTTTTGTCTCCTTTTTATTTATTCCTCATTCAATGTGTGAGTTATCTCTAATTCAAACGAAATTTTTGTAAATGAAAAGCAAAATCTTATAATCTCTACATTGAATTAAATTTCAGTTTCGGAATCATTTCATATAAAAACTAAATGTATTTTATAATTAAATTCGAGAAGAAAACACTTAAAGGCATTTGAAATAGACTAACAATAACATTCGAGTTGTTAATAAAGTAATTATAGAGTAGTTTAATCGCTAATAGATTAATATTAAAGCACAAAAACACTCATAATAACTTTAATAACTCTAGTTAAAATTGTAACCTTGTACAAATTAATTCCGAAAATAATGAGCGACATTAAAAATAAAAACAAAAATGTTAATTTCTTAATTTACACTACAATTGGTTGTGTTGTGGGAAACAGAATCAGAAAAATTAATTTTCAATTTTCAGAGTTTATAATCGACTTCTCGGGTAATAAATATAATAACATATCGTTTGAGTGAATAGGCTTTCACTTGAATCGTATGTAACAAATGATCGGTTATTGTGACCGAAAATATAAGTAACAAAACTTTTAGTGGCGTTTTGGGTGCATTTGTGATCAGCACAGTCGCCACTACTACTTCCCGGCCCTCTCCTGAGCACTGCTGGTGGCAGACAGACCGCATTTGTCATATCCATACATAACATCGTTTTTGGCTCAAGAAGTAAGTGCTTCGCCATTAGGTCTGCATTACATAACTCGCTGTTTACTCCATCAGCACAACCATCACATATGAGAACCACCTTTTGTTATCACATTCGCGGCTCTCCCTCTCACACAAACATTGGCTGCAAAAGGAAATTGCAATCAAACCAGTAGTGAAAGGGAAAGACAAAAAAGAATGTTGATATCTATTTCACAGCCGACGTGAGAAAAAATTTCATAATTAAAATACATTTCGGGAAAGAGCTATAAAAATAACAGTTCGCCTGACAGGAGAGCTATGCCTATGCCTGTGTCTATGCCTTATGGCCTCCTTTGGACGCCGAGAATAGTTGTAATAAATTACTCAATTGGGTATCGTTTGACTCTAAGAAAAAAATATTTTTCGCCTCAAATGTAATAGTAATCTGTCTATAGTTTTAGTGTATTTACACGAATATGTGTTTCTCTAATGAAACCAACTGTAAAAAGAGTTGTCATCTCATAATGTTATTAATGCCTCTCAGCTGTTAAACACATTAGTATTTTCTTACTTTTGCTCTTTTTATATCTTTTTTGTTTTATTTTTATGTTACGTTTTGAAGTCATAGTCTGTGACTGTTATCTAATTTTAAAAATGTGTTAATCTCTTTAGTCGAAACATTAATTATCGTATTTTCTATATTTTTTTCTTATAATTAATTGATAGATAAGTTCAAAATTTCGAAAGAATAACAAAAAATTTTGTAAATATTTTTTATTAACTAAAAGAATTTAAGACAAGAGACTCCAGATAATATTTTCGTGCGATGCATAAGTCAGCAGGCTACAATTTTATATTAAATTCTTACTTAAAAACTACTTAAAATTTTTTCTATTTTATCAATATTTTCAAAGAAAAATTTTAAATTATTTTTAAAATGTTTACAATCTTATCAAAAGAATTTTTTAAAAGTAACTTACAATAGAATATTAAGAATCAATTTGTGTCTTATAAAATATAGCATTTTAAATTGTATAAAATATTATTAAATTTGAAAAAAACTAATAAATAACAAAATTGAAAAACATTTTAATAACGTTAGATAAAATTTTAATGTTGCATTTCTAAAAATACAAATTGCATTAAAGCTTATCTCAAAAGTATGTTTTAAAATAATAATTTTGTCCAAAATATAAATATAAATCTAAATATATTTATTGATTATTTTAACAATTATTTTATATCAATATTTTAAGCTAATAATTGTTAATCAGGTCATAAAATGTGTTAATCTAATCACATATAAAAATTAATTGCGTTAATTATTAAACTGGTAAAATTCCAAATTATTCATGCTTAATATTCAGGAATTTCACAAATATCTAGTATGTTGAAAAAGCTCTTAACACGTTTTATTATTTTAAGAATAAATATTTTTATATTTGAAAATTAAAATTATAATAACTATAAGACAATAAAAAAAGTATATTCATTAGAATGCAAACGCATAAACCAAATAATAATTGACTTTAAAATTTATGACCGCTTCGGATGTGTAAATATAAATTGCATTTAAAATTTGGAATTTATTTTGTATTCGTTTTGTTGCCGAAAAGTATTTTTAAATTAAAGAATTTTTGAAAACTTTTGAACAAGTTTAATTTTATTTAAATTATATTAAGTAATATTCAGAAATATAATGTTATATATTGTAAAAAAATAAAAAATAATAAACAAAATATCAATTTTGCAAAAAATAAATAACAATAATGACATAAATACTTAAAATGTTAAAAAATATTATTTAATTTATAAATCTAAAAATATAGTTTATACTTTTTTAAAAACTAAATTAATTATGCTGTTTTATGATTAAAAATTCTCATGGTAAATTATAGTTTTGCTTTAATTAATTTCTAATTTAAAGTACAACTTTATTTTTTTAATTAACATTTTTTCATATTTATTTTTTATTTAATTTATTTATAATTTAGAGTTTTAAAATTGTAACTTTAGAATTACATAATTAATCTTGCAATCTTTATGCTTAAAACAAAAATAAATTTTATCAAATTAATTTTTTGCTTTTATAAGATAAATTGATTTAACAGATTTTTAATAAATATATTTATTGTCATTAATTTAATGATTTGCAATATGAATATATTATTTTTAAATAAAATTTTTATTGATTATAGATATTTAGTTTTTGATAAAATTTATAAATTTACGAAAAAGAAGTTTTTAGAAATTACTTAACGTTAAAAAATAAAATATAAATTAAATTGAGTTAAGATATTAAAAAAAATTATTTTTTGTTTTTGACCAAATTCTTAAAAAATATTTGTTTTACAAACGTCATGCTTAGTTTTGCATTTAGTAATAATTATTTATTATTAATTTATTCCCCTACTATGACTCATAATTTATAACTTAAGTGATGAAAATAAGTTTAAAGATTTTTGATCTAAGCCTGAGACCAAATAATTATCTTGGACTTAGTAAAACCAAGCTAATTCTAAAAACCATAAATTTAAGCCTAGATTAACTTTAATAAAATATTAATATTTTGTAAGAATTTATTAAGCTAAATTAAAAGAAATTGGGAATTTCTTTTCCGAGTAAGAATTTATAAATAACTAAATAAGTAAACAAATTTTTAATATCTAATTTATGCATATTAATTTAATTTAAAAATTAAATTTTATGTTAACTTAAAATAAAATATTTTACTTTATATAAACAATATTATAATTTTTAAATATATGCAATAATAGATTAATACATTAGTATTAAACTTGAGCCTGAGCTAATCTAGTTAAATAAACGTCTATTTACGTCAATAAATTGCTTAATAGATTGCTTAATAAAAACATAAATTACAATATTGGATTACAATATTGAAAAACATGAGTAAATATTGTCGTAATATTACTTTAATTGTTAAAATATTCTTATTATAAAATTACAACTGCAGTATACAATTGCAGTTATCTTAATTTTAACTTATGTAGCAAATTGAGCTTCAGTTTTGAATCTAAATCAAATATCATTAGTATGCTTGTTAATATTTGCTTGGTCTTGTTTAAAAGTAACTTATTTAATTAATTTTAAACAATAAATGCATTTAAATAATGAATCGCTTTAACGAGAATTGGCCGAAACTTCAAAGAGCTATGAATGACATCCATTCTTTCGATTTGCATCTAATCATTCGTTTTCTCACAAAAACCAGCAAAAAGAGTAGTGCCTATTGGACGAGGAATAGCTGTCGGAATAGGGCGGCCGCCAGTCATGCTGACAGACCGGTCCGACTCGACCGACTGCTTCAACAGCTATCGGTTGGCCCTGAAGAGCAAGTGGCCAACTCGTGGTCACTCGTTCACAAGAGTCCGTACTTTGATATTAGCGATGAGGGACTGGTAGGCAGACGCAGGTCAGTGTCACAGACTACGGACTGCCTAAGAGGTCGAATAAGCTATTCGGTTGGTTTGCATGTTTGGACAATCAAATGGCCGATTACAAGCCGGGGTACCCATGCAATGGTAGGGGTTGGCACAAAGATGGCTCCACTTAGTAGCACAGGTTATTTCTCATTACTCGGCTCTAATGCCGAGTCTTGGGGTTGGGATTTGGTTCGAAATAAATGCTGTTATAACGGATGCGAACAGATGTACCCAAACTGGTTGTCGCCAAACACAACAGTGCTGGTGCCCGACCAGTTCCAGGTGGTGTTGGACATGGATGCGGGCACTCTTGGGTTTATTGTAAACCAAATCTATTTGGGCGTTGCTTTCAGTGGACTGAAGGGCAAAAAGTTATTTCCAATGATTAGCACTGTTTGGGGAAACGGCAAAATCGAAATCAAATACGAGTCGACACTCGATCCGAATCCGCTTTCACTCGAAGAGAGTTGTCGTCAAGTAATCAGAGCTTCGGTCGGAAAGCAAAGGATTTATCGAATTAAATCCGAATTAGATTTGCCGAACAAATTGATTCATTATATTATGCATTAATTTTAGTAATTTTAACTAAATGTCTGCAATTATTTTGAATTATATTTATATGATTTCAATGATAAGTCGTTTAGAAATAAGATAAAAAAATATTTAAAAATTAATTAATTATATGGTTTAACTTGAGCATATCGTAACATCAAATAAATAATAACTTTTACAAATTTAACTTTTGATAAATTATTTAAATTTAAATTTTAAATTTTGACTTACTTTTAATTTTTTGCTATTATTTGATGAAAATCTTTTATAAAATAGAAAGGTTCATTTAAAATTAATAATAAATGACTTATATTTAAAAATTTTTACTTTTAAATCATTTTAAGCTTATAATCCTTTAAATAAAAAGAATAAAAATCAAAAATAATTAAAGTTTCAAAAAATTTGCATAGATATATAAGATAAAAACGAGCACAATAAAAAACAAGATCAGGGTTATCCAAGGTTGGCTGAGCTAGGGAAAAAGTGCTTAGTCAACAATTCTTTTCATCAATCTAACATATCAACTTAATTAAACCCTAATTTAGTTTCAAATAAAAATATTGATTAACAAAAAACTAAAAATTGAGCAGGATACCTATTTAAAAAACAAACAGTGCAACATTTTTAAAACTCGGGGTAACATATATTGGATAACTCTAAAGAAGATAAATTATAATAACCTTAAGCTAAAAAAATAAAATCCATAATCTAGATGATGTAATGAATATTATTAAAATATTAGCTAAAATTTCATAACCTCTTCCGATAAACCTTTTTTATATAATGCTATTAAAAACAAGGGATTTGTTATTAGAGAGTGAGTGAGAGTTAAGTAGTAAATGAGAAAATGCAGTAAAAATAATGTATATATCAGATAAAGATCTGTCAGCAGATAGAGAGTGGAAAAGGAGATGAGATAGAGATAAGTGAAAGTGCTTTCAGTTTAATTAAATGCATCAAAATTTGGTGAAACTTAATTAGAAATCAGACAAGTTTTTGGTGCGTTCTTCGTATGTATTAGACAGCACATTCCGGGCCTGAGAGAGGGCTGAGAGAGACAAGTGTTAGAGACAGCTCGCGATTGACGACGAGATGCAAGTCGACTAAAAAAAGCTTTTTTTTCACTACTATTGCTGTTTGAAAAACAAGAGACACTAAATGTTACGAATTTTCAGCACAATTGTACACAAAATATATTGAAATACATATTTTGGAGTCAACTCACAAAAAAGTTTTAGATAGAGAAAAAAATTTGTCTCATTTTTATATCAACACAAACGGGTGCTCTGGCTCTTCCTGCTTGTAATCTTAAATTCTTTGGCTGAGAGGCAGTCATTCTTTAGTAAAAATGTCATATTTATAGATATTATATGTTTTTTACGTTTGTTTAGCCCAAGAGTTCATTAATAAGCGGATGAAACGTTTTGGCGGTTTTTGTTTCGTCTTTGTATTAGTCGCTCAATCTTTGACTAACTTTTAATCAGAAAAAAAAGTTTCATTAGTTATATAACTATTTATTGTCAGTGTTTATGAACTAATGAATGAAACCAAATATCAAGATTAAGATAAACATAACCCGAGCTATAAAAACGAGACGATTCGCGACTTCAAGAATGAATTCAAAAACTATTATCAATAATAAAAGTGAACAAAAAAGAGCGCTTTTGGGTTAACAAACATAAAGAGAAAATTTTAATACAAATTCAATATTCTTTTGTGTAAAGTGAGAGAAAAAATTAGATTAAAAATTGATAGATATTTAGGAAAAAAAAGAAAAAAATTACATTTTAGGGCAAAGAACACATGAATCAAACGGTTCATTATATGATGTGTTTGTGTATAACACTAAACAACAACAAAAATATTTTATATAACAAACTATTGACAATATATGGGGAAAAATACAAAACATTTTAATGTAAAAAGAATAGAGAAAAAACAAAACATAAAAAAAGTTATATATCATATATTAGTGGGTGAGGTGTTGGATATGCACAGTATGTTCGGCACTGGTAGACAACAGCACACGAATGGCTGGATTTTTGTGTTTTTTGAAAGAATGAAAAATTCTAGTGAACTGATGAATGAATGAATGAATGAGTGAATGAATGACTTCGGTTTGTGTTCATTATAAAGAGCAGATGCACTACAATAGAGAAAACGCGAAAATGCTTTTGGGCTTAATGTTAGACACAGAGCAGAAGAGCTAAAAAAGTTTTTTTTCCTGATTTTTTCGAAGTCAAGTCAGATATAAAGCACACGCATAGCGGCGCACATATAGAGCACATAACAGATTCGCAAATAATTTATTTCCGACGATAAATGGTTTGACTTTTTCTGTGTGACAGCACCGCAAACACCGAATACTTTATGTGAATAATATGATCGACTAAATGGTTAAGACCTCTGAACAGTCGCTCAGTCTTTCCGTTAATGTCTCTCTCTATTGCTAATAGAGTTCGAGTAATTGCAAATCAAAGGGAAGATAATACTGAAAAATGCATTCGTATTCGAAGTCAAACTTTTGGCTTAACTCACTTCGAGATTCTATTCTCTCGACAGCGTATATGAGATCTAATTTTCTGTTCAAATACTACAAAAATTGATGTCTTTTTCGGTTCACGTCTTTATATAACTTATTCTCTATTTTTCTAATTTTACAGTGTATTGAGTTTTATTGTGAGCATGTTGCAAATATATTTGATTTTGCTAATATGTTTAACTTGCATTACAATCAATAAATAAAAATTTTTAAATTAAAAATAAAATACAGGATTTAAAATTATAATTGACTGATATGTTACTCAAATTAAATACTAAATATTTGAATATTTAAATATTTCTAATATATCAATAAATTTCAAACATTTACTCTAATTCAAAGTTATACTCAATTCTACGAAGACTTGAAATTACAGATCAAATCTACTCAAATGTATTTTCAAAATTGCGCCTCTCGGCTAAATTTATTTGCAACTTGCTCACAATAAGAGGAAAAATATTGCTGGCTCAAAATAAACCTAATTATAGAAAAGAAAAAATTCAATACTTATCACAAAAAGAAGATTTATGTTTCAAATTATTCAAACTCTAATTGATTTTCTGAAATATCAGTAAATCTATTGTAATTAGGATTTTTCAAACACAGTATATAATTCGAACAAATAATTTGTTATAAAAAATATATATATTTAAGAAAAATTAATATAATCCACAATTTTAACAATAGCTTTTGAAAATTCTCGAAAGACTCGTAAATCACTAAAAACGGGATTTGATTGTATGCTTAAAATTATTTATTAAAAGACGAAAACTGAAGAAGAATTAAAATATATTGCCTTTACGTTAATTTCTGAGCCGTTAAAATGTTTTTGATATATATCGTAAGTTTAATGAAATGCGACGCAAAACGACTAATTTATGCAAAAGTTTTAAGCCTTGAGACTGGAATTGAGCTGAAAGTCTAGAG
>JAQFXP010001470.1:0-19153 GCA_034693685.1 Belba bartosi
GATATTAACATTTTCGACATTAATATTTTCGACATTAACATTTTCGACATTAATATTTTCGATATTAACATTTTCGACATTAATATTTTCGACATTAACATTTTCGACATTAATATTTTCGATATTAACATTTTCGACATTAATATTTTCGACATTAACATTTTCGACATTAATATTTTCGATATTAACATTTTCGATTAACATTTTTTATATTTGCAATTATTTGTTTTATCTCCGTTCCATATACACTACTTGCTACATTTTGCTTTAGCTCCCATTTGAGCTTCCATTCCTTAACCTGTTTATTACTAATTAGTGATTAAATTTATAAAATAAAATAAAATCAATTTAATTTAATTATGGAGTTATCGTCACTTAAATAAGTGAAAGTCTATCAACTGTTTGACAAAAAGTACTCAAAGCAGTGATTGAAAGCACAAATCAGAATAAAATTATGAAAGTGTTTGAATTAATTTATGCTTAAAATGCTAACTCTTACAAAGTCTTCCAAAATTAAATCTTTTAAGCTTATCTAGTTTATTTTAAAAAAAAAATATTTATATATATATATATATAATAGGCAAACAAAACAACAGAAAAATATCTGATATATATTTAAAAAACTTAAAAGTATTTTTAGAAAAACTTTAGAAAATATGAGCCAAAACTTAATTAGAAAGTTTAAGACTAAAATCCGTAGGACTGTTAAAAAGAAGTTAATATCTGTAATTAAATAATATTTCTTAAATATCTATTTCTTATTTATTGAATATTTTGTTAATTTATTTTAATTTCAAATGAATAAAAATTATATTTAAGTTAAACAAAGAAATTTTATCGTTAATTGTTATATAAATATATATATAATACATAAAATATATATTTCTTATCTTTTTATTGATCCACTTAATCGAGAAGTTATTCCCTGAGTGTGTGTTCGTATTCTTCGTTTTTAATCTCAAATGTTTTTATTATCAGAGAATATATAACCTATTTTTGCGCTGATGTTATCTAAATGCTTCCAACAATTCTGCAATAAAATTTATTTGTCTTTTGTTTTATAACACTCTTATTATTTCGATTCGTTTAATATAGTGACGAATATATTTAATTAAATCTAAAGGCGAGTATAGAATAGAATCCAAATTTAATCAAAGCTTTTGTTTTTGTAATATCTAAATCACAAATAAGTTATTCTTTAAGTAATTCTATTATTTATAAAAACCTATAAAGAATATCCTTTTATGATATTCTTTGTTTCTAATGTCGTATTAAAATAGTTGAAATAAAAAATTAATTAATGTTTTGCACAAAATATCAATTTAATGTTCAAGCCAAAATTTATAGAGCAATAACTACATTATTCTTAGCAGTTGTTTAGAAAATTTATTTTTAAAATAAAACAATTCTTTCAGACTCTTTGTAATTCATTATTTAGATATTCAAAAAACGTATTTTTTCATTGAATGTATATTTAGAATAAATAGTTTATAAAACAAAGTTGCTCGTTTTTTGACAAAATAAAATTTTACATTCAATGACAAATTAAAAAAAAAATTTATTGTTTTTAGAAAAATCTTTAAAAAATTGAGAAATAAAAAATTGAAAACATAAAAATAGAATAAGAATTTTGCAAATTTATTCAAAGTTCAAAATTAGCATTTAAATGTGAGTTTTATTGAAGTCTTCCTGTATTAATAATTAAATAACTAATTTGATATAATTATTATAATTTAAAAATTTAATTAATTTTAAGTAGTAATAATAACTACAGTATATCAAATTAATAGATTTGTTGAATTAATTAAACATTTTTTGTTTATAAATGACTGTCAATAATTAGAGATA
The DNA here is from genome assembly GCA_034693685.1 of Belba bartosi. Lineage (NCBI taxonomy): Eukaryota > Metazoa > Arthropoda > Arachnida > Sarcoptiformes > Damaeidae > Belba > Belba bartosi. The sequence continues at coordinate 1,849 of JAQFXP010001470.1, forward strand.
TTAAAACTTTAGATAAATGCTAATAACCAGAAATAGAGAAATCAGCCGATCCAGGAGGTATTAGGGGAGGATTTTTTCCAATATCGCTAAAAACTTATATATTTATAGTAAAATTTTACCAAATTTAATTGAATTTAAACCGAATTTAGCAATAATTTAAGGAAAATTTTCCAATTTTAATCAAAACCACAAATTGTTGGCGACTGGCAAAAAGTCAACGGGTACCTTTTCTCGAACCAAATGCTAGAGGAAATAAATGCCAATTTTCAAAATCAGAGAAATTTTGGATGATTCCTCCTTTATCTCTTGCTAAAAATAAAATTAGTAAATTATTTTTGATAATAATTACATTTAATCTGACACAGTTAACACATTAATGTTTTATTTAAAAGTAAGGTCAGTTGTTACATCAGGATATATTTAAAATTATTTTTATTAGAAAGTACTTTATAAATAATATTTAAAAATAGTTGAAAATTTGCAAGGCATAATGTAAACAAAATTAATTTTTAAAAAATTGTATAAGCTTTTTGTATATTTTCTTTCCCCGTTTATGCCTCTTATGCAGTACATTAATACAATTGTGGGCTTCACAGTTACACTTGTTTTGTGCTATATCTTAGTTCAACGGTATAACAGTGAAATCCTCAATAGTATTGATGTACTGCAATAAAGGTGATTAAATATTCTGGTGTGACAACGGACCTTGCTCATTAGCAATAAAGTATTAGTTTTTTTTATAAATACTTTTAAAGATAAAATTATAAATAAATTTACATTTATCTATTTACTTTAAATTAAGTTATAAATAAATTAAAAAAAAAATAAAAATTTATGTTTAATAGAAAAATGCTGAGAGCTTATTTGATTTTAGTATTTATTTTTTTACTATTTGTTAAATTTATAAAATGAAAGTTGAGATGTCATTCAAGAAAATTCATATTTTATCCGCCTTTAGGCATCAATACGTGCGAAAATTTAATTAAATTTAGTCACATATCTATCTGTCATAAAATACTTGTCCATTGAGTATGAGTTAAGTTTAATAATAATTAATAAACAATATATTTTGTATTAGATTTACAGTATATTAGTTTTACTAAATTTTGTTTTATAACAAGAAATTATTTTATTTTAAAATATTTTGGAAAAATATACTGTAATTTCACAATTTATATTATTATAAATATTACAATAAATTAATTAAACATTTATTTGAAATTTTCTGACAGTAAGTTTATTATAACAGCTAAAATCAAATTAAGTGCTAGCTTCATTTGATTAATAATTATTTTAAACTAATTAATTTTAAGCATTAAGTTGTAATTTATTTTTGAAAATATAAAATACTTATTATATTTTTTCAATTGCAAAATTGTAGCATTGAATTGAATTGAATTTAAATTAAATAAATTTATTTTTAGAACTGGAAATAATTGGTTGAAATGTTTTTAATCACTGATTTTATTTAAATTATAGCAAAATCTGAATTGAAATTTTGAATTGATTTGAATAATTTGAAAGAATTTACATAAAACCCGGAATTATTTGCATAAATAATTGATAAAAACGGGAGTTTTCAACAAAACATAATAATGCGATCAAACCATTCCATCTAATAATAATTTTTAATAATACTTAATACTGAGTTGGCCAGGGGTTGGGCACAGGCTAAATTAAATCTAGCTTAAAATGTAATAAAATTACTTTTAGTTAAATAAATTTAAATAATTTCTACAAGAATAAAAAATATTAATTGATTATTTACTCTAATCTTTCTAAAATCTAAAAATTACCATTCACACTTATACTACTTTCATAAATTAAGCATGGTCCGGCTTAATGTCACAACATTTGCTTTTAATAACAACATATAATAATTATTAGCTAATAGTAGAGTATATAGTGTAGTCATAAACAGGAAAATGTTTTGCAAATCATTTTTGTAAATTATAGTTTGCAAAACAAGAAATAACTTTTATATCAAATAAAAGCAATCATAAAAGTAATCGCAAAATACGAAGCCTTTGGTTAACGCTTAAAAAACTAGAAATGAAAACAAACAGAAATTTCATCAGAAATATAAATGCATTCATTTTTCATTAGCATTTCAATTGTTTTTTATTTTATTGATCCGAAAATCTGTTTATACGCCAACGCATTCCGATTTACTATTACATTCAACTCTAGTGTTTTAAATCAATGAATTTCTAGTGTCTGGATGTCAGTCAAGTTTGTAAAAACAGAAACTTTTTAAATGAAACTAAAAATAATTTTCGAATTCAAATTGGTTTTTGGTTTCGGCTTATTATACAAAAAATATTTATAAAATTCGAGTTATTATTAATATTTAAAAGAAAGAAAACAAACCAAAAATGTTTAGCTGACAAAACTGAGATAACTATTTTAAAAATCGAAATTTCGTTAATGAGTTTATAATTTAAAATTTTTATTTTTGTAAATATTATCTTTAAATAATGGATATATAATAATATATACAGTGTTTACAAAGTTTTTTAAAAATAATAGTTTTGTCAAAGAAATAGTAAAATAATCTATAAATAATGCATGCTAATTTGACAATTTGTTAAGCAGTTAAGCACCTGTAGAGTTAGTGAAATTTTTCCTTTAATCAGAATGTTTGCAATAAGTAGTAAACAATTTAAACAAAATTAATTTTGTATATAATTTGGCAAAACATTGGCAATAATATACAATTTGTCGGCTCTTCTTCAGCACAGATATAATAGTCGAGTACGGAATTTGGGCGCCGGCGTCAGCGCAGTAGTAGGGCTTCGATTCACAGTACCAGTGCTCACGACTGACGAGCCGAGACTCCATCGCAACAGCGTTTGGTTTGGGCTTAGTCTCGAATCGCGTGTTGACATCGGAAGGCTCTCATGTAGTGAGCAATCCGTGCCATCAATACCAGTGCGTGTGTCGGCTCTGAACAGATTTGCAGTCACACCGACCGACCGCTTCCGCCGATATATCGACTCATTTAAGTGCCGATTAAGCCTTCGCTCTCTTCACTCAATTGTGTGATTAAGCTATTCGTAACTCAATTCTTATATATTGGCCAAAACATTGCAGACTAGAAATGTTTTTAATTCATTTTTCCTAAAATGAAGTTTGAGTTAAAAAATAAGTTTTCAATAATTTTCTCAAAATTAAGTCTATATTAAATGAATCGCAAAAATATAAATCAAAGCGGAAGTTAAAAAATAAAAGTTTTTCTTCATTTGACTCTAAAAAACATTAAAAGTTGTATTGATTTTCAATTAGATTTTAGTACAAAAATTGTTTAACAAATGAGTGGAGTTTTTCTTGTTTTCTGGTAATTAAATAAAATAAAAACTTTTTGGCTCTAAAAATGGTATTAAATTACACTGGTGTGTTTGTGTGCGAAAAATCAATTTATTTGATGGACATAAATAAGTCTATATTTTCTTCTCGTGTTTATACCAAAGTATAATAGTTTGACGACTTTTTGCAACTAAAATAAACTAATCGTTTATTCTTCGGGGACTCGAATATTGAATCGACATTTCAATGACTTTTTTCAGCGACTATTTTGTTTTCACATAACTATTGACATTCTCTGCAGTTTTTTTTTAATATGTTTGACAACAGCAGTCGAAAAGTTGTCAACAATTAAGTTAGACTTAAATGTTATTTGTGCCGAACATATGGCTCTACCATTAGTGCAACAATTATTTCCAACACTATTAATATGCAAATAATAGTTTAAAAGCCCAAAAAAAAATTGCCTGGCTTATACAGATTAATTGAGACGCAAATAAAAATCCACTTATCTCTTGGAAATCTATAAAAATAAATTCATAAAAATACATAAAATGTAAGTCAATTTTCAATCAAATGTCAAATTTTATTTTGTGCAAAAATATATGTTTAGAAATATATGTTTTATTTTTACAATGAAATGATTTTAATAATGAAATGTTGTGAAGTATTACTTAACTTTAAAAGATGTTGAAAACTCAATGCAATTTATTTTTTTTAACAAATGATTTGAATTTTAGGAACGAAGGCTGAGTCAGCAATTTATTTTTATTTTAATCAGCCGGTTAGTTCTTAATTTATTTTAAACTTATATATGTTACAAAAATTATTGATAATTTTTTAAATTAAATTATTAAATACATTACTTATTCTCATTTTTAAAGTTGTTTTATTTGTTTATATTGTGTTTATCTTGTTTAAATTTAATAAATACTTGTTATAAATATCAAATGTTTTGGGTTTAGAAATTTTAAATTGTTTTTCATTCAATTTGCATGACAAAATTGTTTTGCTGAAAAAATATGCTAGTAATTTATTTTGTGAATTTAAGTTTAATATAAGATTCCAAGAATTTTATTTTTAAATTTAAAAAATGTAAGAAAATATTTCTGCAAATATTTTTAATATAAATTTAAATTTTGCTTTTATTTAAATAATTACTTTTTAATGCAGGTTGTAAAAATATTAAATTAATTTTTTTAATTTAAAAATTGTTTTTTTAAATTAATGAAAAATATAATCAATAGAATTTTTGTAATAATGTTGATAAAAATACTTAATTAAATTTTATAATACTAATTTATAAAATAATTAAATTTAAAAAATTATAAATTAAATTAAATCATTAAAATAAATAATTTATATTAAAACTCTATTAATAAAACTAATTTAAACTAAACTAAATTTGAGTTAAATACTTAAAAGACTTACAACTATTCAATAACTTATGTCTAGTCATTGTTAATCAAATGAATTATTATAATTAGATTTTATTATTAAGAAAATCTTAAATTTTCTAAATAATTAGTGATTTATATAAGAATTTCTTAAACAGTATTTATTTATAAACGTTATATACGCTAATTGACTCAAAATTGTTTGCTATTATGTATTTAATGAATGCAGATTGTATCAAGAGTGAATTGTTTAGAATTTATTTTTAAATAATTATAGAATTCTTTTAAGAAGATATTAAAAATTTAATTTATAAAGAATTTTTTGACACATGTTTATTTATAAAGAATTTAGATGATAAAATATGAATATTAGATGTATTCTAAAAGTTAGTTGATATTAAATTTATTATTTATTTAAAGATTTTATAAAATTTATTTTTAGATAGTTTTTTGTTTAAATGGCTTTTACACTAAATGCTCAAGTTGATATTTAATATACCAAACATCAAAACATATATTAAATTATAAAATTGAATTTTTATTTTACTTCTAACTAATAATGTATTTAAAAAGCAATTTAATAATTAAAAGTATTTATTTAATGCTTAAAACTTATTTTATGTATTTTAGCAATTGAACAAATTTAACTAGTAAAATTTAATATTTAAAATAACATCTAAAACCAGGCATTGTGAAGGGGAAGGAATCAGGCTAAAACCCTCTAATTTTGAAAATTGGCATTTATCCCCCCTAACATTTGGTCCGCGAACAGATACCCCCTCGCCTTTTTGGCAGCCGCTTAAGGCGGACGGCAAATTTTTTGGATTTTTGCCCAAAATTAGAAAATTTTCCCTAAATTGGTGCTAAATCCGATTTAAATTCAGTTAAATTAGGCAAAATTTTATTATAAATATATAGGTTTTTGAGCGTTTTTGGAAAAATTTCTCCCCTGATCCCCCCTGGATCGGCCGACCTTCTCAATCCCTGTTTAAAACACTTTTTTCCTATTTACTCAAACTAATTAGTGAAGAGTAGTGTTAATTGAATACAAAAATTAAAATAATAAAAACTTAAGTTAAAGTTTATGCAAAATTATAATTAGTTACTATTGTTAACCTGTTTTTAATTAGAAAGTAATCAATTAAATGTGAAAGTACTATTTTTTGTAATACAAGCATATATTGTCAAAACTATATTTAAGAATTACTTGATTAGCACGCAAATTTATTATCGTGTAAATTTATAGTTTGTTAATAATTAGTTTTAATCGAATTAAGAGCTGCAACTGTGAAATATCGCACATTTAATCAGACTTTAGATGTAATTTACAATTGAGATAAGACTTGATTGGCGACCAATAAATCGATATGAAGTTGCAATCTCTGTAATAAACACATTAATCATTGCATACATTATTGGACTGTAAGACTGGAATAATTCATTTTTACGATACATTACAACATATACCGTCTGACTGACACTGTCTTCTAGAAAAGTGAAATTAATGATTAGTTTTGAAAAATAAATTAAATTTCAAGTCATTCGAGTCATTATCTCTTATCTGACTTCAAACTCGTTTTAGAAATTTTTAAAAAATTAGAATTAATAGCGTATTAATATCGATCGATATAAGGAAAAATTAATTGTTTTTTGTTTTTGTAAACAACTAACTAATTGCAAAAGTTAGTCGTAATATGCCCCAGGAGACATATTTGCTTCAGATGTTTTTTGACGTTAAATATAATACGAGAATAAAATAGTATTTCATATATTATTTTATTAATAAAAGCATAATTAGCATCAGTGTCATACTTAATTTAACCTAGTCTAAATTACAATGCTCAAGTGCCAAAACTTGTTTGAGTTATCTACAAAACAATATATATTTTTATTTTAATGAAAAAATTGTTTATACAAATAAAACTTTTAAGTCATTTATTAAAGTATAACTAGCTATTAACATTTTATTATCAAATGTAATAATTTATTCTATGCGTTTTAAAATTTTCTATGATAAAGTATAACCTTAATTGTATTAACATAATTTTTAACTTACAATAAACAATATTTACTTGTAAGGCCTTAGGTCAATTTTTGAGAAAATATTAGAAATTAAAAAATAACTCAAGTCAGTTTTAGACAAAAAAAATTTCTATTTTAATGTGATGTTAAAAAATAAGACTTTATGGTAAATTAATATAGTAAAATAATTTAAATTTATTTTTAAAAACTAAAAAAATTGAATAAACTAAGATACAGTTAAAAACCAACCATTTAATTTACTATTCAATTATGTAGAAATTTTATTTCTCTATGTACAGTATAAACATTATAGTCAAAAATTTGTTTAACATTCTTGATTAGTGACTAAAATCAACTTAAATGTTATTTATTTGTTTAAATATAGTAAAAATTGCAATTAATTTTTTAATCCGTAAACAAGTAAATATTGTTCATTGTTATTGCATAAAAATTTAAAAGCCAATTGACTTATAAAAACAAAATAAGAAATTCGAGACAAAATAAAAAAATCTGGAACAACACGAGCTTGATATTAAATGATTAAATCAGCATTAACAATTGTTTATAAAATAAATTTATTTTAATTCCAAACTAAACACAGTTTAGCGATTGATTACATTAAAAAAAGCAATAAATATCTAAATCCATTAATTTAAATCTTTAAGCCTTAGCTCTAAAAGTGTTATATTATCTAAATTAGTTTTTGCAGTCATTGTATTGCTATTTATAAATACATTAAAAACCAATTCATATAATACAGTAATTAAACAAATTTTTTATTACATCAGATAATTGAAAGAGAAATGAGTGATACCTATACTGCCTATAAATGAATAATTCCGAACCAATAGAGCAATTCGTGTACAACAGTATGTGACGGATGATGTGATTTTAGAGAAACATAACATACGGTTAGAATATTAATACCAAACGTGTAGTTCGGTTCGACAAATGTGTTGTTAGTCTAAAAAATATTATCTTTAGCTGTAGTGCATATTTGACATATGAAGTGATACTCGAATAAAAATATTGTGTAATAAGCAGTCATTTTCTTCTGTTTGTCTACAGCTTAGAGCCACAATTCAGCGAAAAAATTGATTCAATCAACGCTTATATCAAAAACTGTACCAAAACTCTACGTCAAGTCAAACGTGTCTATGAAGTGAGAGAAAGAAATTCGTTGTTAAGAATTGAAAAAACTATTTAAACAGTATTTTCTATTCAATTCTGTTTGAGTTAAAATTTATTCTCGTTATTAGTGACTATTTTTAATCTATTCTTCTCTATTAGGATATAATAAATTTGATATTTTGTACATAAAATCCTGAATAGCTTTGTGTTAAAGAATTAAAATATGTTTTCAACAAAAAATAAGTATATAATTGGTTTGAGTATTACATAAATTGCATTTTTTTTAATGTAAACTGTTTTCTGAATAACTGGTAATTCGTTTCGTGTTATTCGTTTTGCTTTGTTTTTGAAAAAACTTAGAATTCAAATGAATTTAGTTTTGATTCCGTTTTGTGTTCCGACAGATATCTACTCAATGCCATCGTTGACGACATATTGCAAAGAACGGACGTTTAAAACAATAGTTGATTCGCAAACTTATTGTCACTATTGAAGAGTTGTTTCGAAAAAATAAGAGAAATTCTCTTTTATTCTTCAAAATCATATCAATCAAAGAGAATAAGTGGAAGACATAAGACATCAGACTTCGAAGTGGAGGCGAAGGGAAGGGAAGGCAAGAAAGTGGAGGAGAAGTGGAGTTTAGAGCAAAAATGGGCAGAAGTGGAGAAAAAGAATACTATATATAGTTGTGATGTCTATGTCTAACAATTTGCGAATTACAATACATTCATTGATAATAGCAAAAGAGCACAACTTATTACATAGTGTCGGCAGTGCTTCCAGTGCTTCCAGTGCTGGCAGTGCTAGTGTTCGGTTGTACGCGCTCTCCACCACTGGCTGTAGTCATGACAACACTTACGTGAAAAGAGCTTTTAACTCATTCCGAGCCAAACAACTGAGCGAAGAGTTCGACCGAAATATATAAGACTAAAGAGTAAGGGATAGAGAGAATAGTGATAGAAAAGTGATAGATAGGGAACAGAAGAGATAGAAATCTAAAATAAAAAAATTTGTTGAAGAGATGAGTTTGAGAAGCAATGCCTTTATTATGAGAGCTAATGCATTGCTGACAAGCATTCGATGTTTCAGTATTTGCTTTTGACTATTCATTACTACTCTAGCGCTCACTTACCTTAACTTCAAACAGGGAACGGAAGGAGAGAGAGAGAGAGAGAGAGACATCAGATGAGACATCAGTTTTGATATTGACATTTGAGACAAACAATTGTTAAACAAATTTTTTGTATTGAATAAAATGATTTGGTTCAGTTAAAAGGCTCTTAGCTCTTGCTCTAGGCATTTGATTTAATATAAAAGACAATTAATAAATAATTATTTATATAATAAATAATAATAATAATAATACAAATACTAATAACACGATAACCAAAACCAATAAACTTTGCGGAAAAATAGAGACATTAGAAGAAAAAATTTAATTATCGAAAGAGCTTTAGTGACGACTATAGAGGTATAGTTGAGAGCATTTGTGTATTAGTTTAGGGATATGTCAGACGAATTAGTGGCAATAGGTTTGCCGACCGATTTGGCCCAACATTACGAACAGTACAACAAAGACGATCACAACAGTGCTCTCGAAAATAATTTATTCGATTTGGATCTCGACATCGATGTCGACGACGCGGAAGACTTTAATGATTACTCTATGTATGAGAACAGGACCGGTCTGGCAGAAGACATGAAGTTCTTGGCCAGTATGCCTGAGCTCTGCGATATCACGTTTCTTGTCGGTAAGGATTCGATCGCAAATCAGTTATTTGTTATTAGAGTACAGAATAATAATGACTTGAGTTTGGATTTGTCATAAATGAAGTCATCGTTAGATTCCATATACAGAACAGTACTATAGTATAGAGAACAGAACTGACTAGAATTGTAGTGAACTGTAGAAAATAGTAGAGAATAGTGTAGTCGAGAACAGTAGAGAATAGTTAGGAATAGTTGGGAATAGACTTAGACTTGAGGCTAATATTGTGTTAACTCTTGACTTCATTTTATTCGATTTATTCCATTTAACTTCAGTTGCATTTTATATATACAATGTTTTTGTTGAATAAATTATATTTTAGAAATTAATTCTAATTAAAGTTTTAAAAACTAATTAGTTAAAAGTTAGAAATAAATATTTAACGACAGCTCTAATATAAAAATTTAAGTCAATTTATTTAGAGCTCAAACAATCGAAAATAAGAACATTTTCACACAATTTGGTTCAGACTATCAAATGTGTAAAACAAAACAAAATTGAATTTATATATAATTTATATTTTATTTATATATTTGATATAATAGGAGAGACGAGAGAACCTGTATGTGCGGTGAAGGCAGTATTGGCGGCTCGAAGCAGGTAATTGTGCCGATTGTCGCACCCATTCCGTTCACATTTATGCAGATTAGTTGAAAACAAGACATAATACTGTAGTAAACATAAAACGAATGCAAAACTAATATCAAATAAATTCGGAGAATTGAGTTGAAAACTGATTTCAAAAACAGTAATTACTTATAGCACTATAACACGAGTAGAACATTGAGAGCCAGCGAACAAAATACACACAAAATAAAAGTTTATTTTTTGGGGAATAAATAGGGCTTAAGATATATAGAGAGTCGAGAAATTGAATAAATTTAATTCAATTTGCGAATAGAGAGGCAAATAAAGAGAGAATTGCATTTAATATTAGTTTTAAGTTTGAACATTTCAATCTTATTCATACTGGTGCATTTTGTAATTTGTTTATCAAGAGTATTTCACAAGCTACTTTACGGCCAGAAGCAACACCAAATCCCCGGCACAGGTAGTGGCACAGCAGGCGGTACGGCTAAGGAAACAATTGCAAAGAAGAAGGAATCGCCAAAAGACACGAAATTAAAACTTTTTCTAAAACGTAGTTCAGAACCAATACTAAATGGATTGCCTTTTAATCAACAGCAGGTTTGCCATCAAAATACTATATACTCTTCACTCGTTTTCTCATTTAATACTGCTATTCCGTAACGCAAACCAATTTAGTATTCCATTCAGAGCACAGTTGGCTTTCATCAAACTTTTTTGGTTTTCTCTTTATTTTCAATTTTCTATTTATTCGACACCAAAAATGTTTCATATATTGCATAAAACGTTATAAACAGTTAAACAGTATTAATGTAATACAATATTACGGTATATACCGTACGATGTTCTGTATAAACAGTTAATAACTAACGCATGCATTCGACGGCATATATGTCTTTCTAACATATTTTCTTATTGATATGTTCAGACATTCAGGTTAATTTTTTTTAAATAGTACTAAAATTTAATTAAATTTGCTTATTATAAGTTCTTAAACTGCTAAGATTAAATTTTTAAGACCGAATAAAATTCCAAAGTATTGCAAAGTATAAATTATTTTATGTTAACTGGATTTATATTTTACTTGTGCTTAGAAGCAGTTAATTTAAAAAATAGAAATGTTAAACAAATTACTAAAAAATCTTGAAATAATTTTAAAACATTAAAAAAAAATTTTTTGAATTTGAAATTTTTTTATTAAATTAATTTTTATAATTTGTCAGTAAGCTAGTTAAAATAATGTTTGACTATTTGCCGTTGACTGCACTACAATTACAGAGTATCTTGCATAACTACACAGTAAAATATTTTTAATGCATGTTAGCTTTTAGTTAACTCGTGGGTATTGATGAAAAATGGAATAAAAATTATAGTTGTTTACTTCTTCAAAACTATATTTTTAAAAATAAACATTTTGATTTTTGCATAATACATAATTTAATATTTTTCAAAAAGTCAATATTTTAAGTAAGATTAATCAAGGTAGACATAATAAAATTTGAAACATATTTTCAAATATATTTAAATTATGAAATATTTAGCACTGATATACTTTACGTCTTTATATAAATATAATTTTAGGCACTTTTTAGGAAAAATTAATATAATATATTATTTTGTAAAAATGTAGCCTTCAGTGCAAACACATCAAACAATGATTATCGAAGAGTTCGAACCGGATGTGTTCCGCCAACTCATCGAATATATCCACACCGGGTGTGTGACACTCCAAGCCAGGACTTTATTAGGTATGTGCTCTCAAATTTGTTTTCAATTGATTTGTTGCAAATTTTGCATAAACATACACAATATGTGCTCTAGTTAGACAGTTTGTTGATAAAATATAAATTGGTTTTTAATTGCAGACTCAAAAACTCATTTAAAAATACATATTTAGATGAGAATAAAATTATTTTCAATTTTTGTATACATTTTATATGTTGACATATTTTATCCATAGTAAAGTATATACTAGTTGTTTGAAATAAAATTTTAAATTTTAATACATGTTATATAAATATATTTTCTTGCTTTTCATATAAATGTAGTTAATGGTTAGCTTGATTATTTTAAATATATTTTGCTTTATAATAAGCAAATAACAAATATTTCATAGCTTGTTATAAATGTCGAATGATTTAACAAACTCAAATTTTCTCTTCTAATACACTACTAATTAAATTATAGCCGAAAACTATTTTATATTAAAAAATGCAAAATATGTGCAAATAATTTGAATTTTTCTTCTTTTTTTAAACTTGAAATTTCTCGCATTTATGTGAAGCTAATTATGACGTCTTCTGCTTCTATTCTTAATGGTATTTCTTTGAATATTTAAATTCTATTTACTTAGGAATGTGTCACTATTTTAATGGTTTTATCAAAACAAAAAACTTGACGTTTGAAGAAAATTTGAATACTTTAGTAGAAATATTGTCTCAATTATTGTTATTTAGTAAAAAAATTCATCACTTTTTTGATAATTTATATGAATATTGACGTAAAATATTTGACATATTTTAGTTATTAAATTCAGTCAAAGTTTGCTTATTTTCTATTTGAATATTATGTCAGAGTTTTTATAAAAAACTTATCAAAACTTCTTATAATTTAATTATTATTTGATTTTCTTTTAGTATAAATTTAATTATTGTGGGAAAAAAAGTTATTTTTAATATTTTTCTTAACGTCAAGAGAAATGAAACGCAAGAAAAAAATTTGTTTAAAATTTATTTTAGCCAATAATTCAATAATCCGCTAATGACGACATAAATCATTTTAATGTTTACTTAAGTTTCATAAAAATATTTAAGAACCACAAGAAAAACGCGAAGAAAAGAAAACGCAAAGCATTTCAAAAATTTCTAACTGTTGGCTCAATTTATTATATATTTTTGGGTCTAAATCCGAAAATCCTTTCTTTTTTAGGTATTAAGAGTTTTAAGATTTTCGAAAAATATTTGTTTAAGCGCTAAACGCAAACCGAAAAACACAAAAGATTTTACTTAACTCTAAGGAAAGAGAAAATTCAATTCTTATTATATTAATCAAGTTTTTAGACACTATTTAAAATTTGAATTTAAAAGAAGAAAATCTGCATTTTCTCGAATAAATAATATCACTCTGTCTTGAAATTTAATTGATTTATATAATGCTTTCAGAAACGAGAAAAAAATTATGTTTAAGAATTCATTTATTTTATGTTCATGTTAATATATAAGTGTTATTTATATAAAGAAATAACATCTTTTTAAAAAAAATTTACAAGTTAAATTTGAAATTAATTATTTTGAACTTATTAAGCAAAGTTAGTAATTATTTCCTGAGATTTAATTAGCAATTTAAATTATATGAAAAAAATTTTGTTTTGAAGAAAATTAGTTTTAATGTTTAATTATAATTTTTAGGCAAGTTATAAAATTAGCAAAGTAAAAGTATTAAAAATTAGATAAAATTTACTTTAAGTTAAAATAATTAATATTAAGATTATTTTTAAATAAATTAAATTATTTGTAGAATTTTGGCATTAAAAAAATAAACAAACTTATAATTTTACAACTAATTTTATTATTACAAGGATTAATTATTTTAATTTCAACATATTTATCTTCCGACTTTGGAATTGTTAAACTGAGTATTAATATATTAATATATATTTTAACAAATAAATTAATAATAATTTATTTAAAAAATTTATCAGCAGTATATATTTTACAATAAAATAATATTTTTATAATATAAAATAAAATGCAACATGTGCTTAAAATTTTTGATTTAAGCTAGACTATCTACTTATAATGACAAATAAATTGTTAACGTGAATAACAAGTTTTAAGTGCAAATATTATATTGATATCTCTTGAGTACTAGGCTTAGAAAATATGATAAGAATTAGATAATTTGATCCGCTATGGGATTAAATATTATTAATAAAGTTAAGTAAAAAAAATCGTAATATATTATATTAGAGACTTTGTATTTATTTAGTCAAAGCGCTACTCCTCCCACACATTAGAGACATAGAATATCTAAATTTGTCGATTTGTAGAGCGGGGGTTAAATCGGAGATGCATTGCAACTGAGCTCGAGATTCAATTCAAAGATAATATGACAAAATTTGACTGCATTTCAAACATTGAATTTAATAGAATTGCAAAATATATATTGAATGCAGAGAAAGATGAGCCGGAAATTCAAATCGAAATTGAATTTCAAAATGTTTTTCGGTTTTGAGTACTTTTGTATCAGATTTTATTTCGTTTCAAATAACGACTAACCCTGAGTTTGGAATCAATATCTAATTGAGTTTAATAATTGATCTTGTTTAAATCTTATTTGATGAAAATCTAAAATTAAATTACAAATAAAATTTGTGCTGAAAAATAACTTTATTTATTGCAGACGTAATATATTTTGCTTGTTACGTTCAAATATACTGAATACTACAGAATAAGAATAGTTTTAAATTTAAATTCAAATAATGTTAGAAAATATTAATATGAATTTTATTAGAAACAATAAAAATTAATTTTCGCGTATATTTCATAAAATGATAATTACCCTCTAGTTTCAAAATTGCACCAAGAACATTGGGAAATATAGTAGATTTGATTAGTTGCAATAAAAGTTTGAGTTAGCAAACATATGAACATTAATATGAAACAAATATTTTATTAAATACATTATTTTGATTTACAAGTTTAGATACGGCTATAAAGATTGGATATTTAGCTCTTATAGAAAGTTTGGTAATGTAAGTGAATTTATATATAGAGTTATAAATTCATAATTTATATTCAACCTAAACAACTAAACAACTAAATTATTTAAATTTTTTTCTATTATATCGCTTGAATTTCATGATTTTACGCTTATAAACCAAAAACATATTAAAATTTTCAGTTCTAAGACAGTTTCGAATTGAATATATATTTGATATATTTACACAATTATACTAAACTATAATTTAGTCTTTTGTAAATGCATTGAACTTTTTATATATAACAGAAAAATTGTTTGCATGTTATAAACATTCATGAAATCATTAGAAAAAATGACAATAATTTTTTGCATAAAATATTTATTCTATTTATAAACTTTGTATTCAGTTTTTGTATATTAAAAGACTTATATAAATATAATATTGAATATATTATCTCACTTATAACGAACTCGTTTATAATGAATACCGCTTATAACGAACAAATGCTCAGAAGCAGATAACAAATTTAGGTTAGATATAAACCCGTTTATAACAAATACCCGGTTATAATAAACCATATAATATCTGTTTACAATGATTGAATCTATATTTTAGTAGCTTTAAATAGCAAAACATTACACAAATAATTTTTATTAGTAAAATGTTAACTATTACTATTTGCCAATCAAAATTTTTGCAGTGTAATTTATACCATTCTATTTTTTACATTTATTATTAAAAATTATATTAATAGTTAATTTATTAAAAGAATATTTTTTTATATTTTAAACAATTAATTTTTTAATTTAAATTAAAATTATATAAGCAACAAAATGTACATTATTTGCACAAAAGAAAAATTTGTCTTGTTTACAGTAATTTAAAACAAAAAGTATGCATCGCCATAATATTAAAATATAATTTTAAGAAAAGTAAAAATAGAATCATTGCTGTAATCTAGTAATTATTTCCAACAAATCTAACAATATCTAATTATAATTAGAAAATGCAAGACTAACCAATTTAGTTGTTTTTAAGACATTAAGTGTATTAACAAAATTTAGAAGGTCAAACGTATATAACAAATCTGTTATAAGCGGATTGGACTGTATTTAATAAAACTAAAATTTGTTTTTTTTTCTTTATTCGTTGGCTTTTAATACTATAGAAAAAGAGAGAAACGAAAAAAAATATTCAGTAAATCATTATTTTTTGATATGAAGTTTCAGATCTATCGCAATATTAATATATGTTTCTCTCAATTCTCTTCTTTCAAATCTATTCTCATCTCGTTTTGTCTTTTACTTAAATTTTATTCTCTTTTCTCTAAAATCAAAACGAATGCATAAAAAGAAATTTAAGAATACTATTTATTTTTAATGACATAAGATTTATACAAGTATATTCTCAAATATATATTATATAATGTATATATTATATATGTTTTTGTATAATTCAAAAAGAAATTTTTCAAACAATTATTTTTAAATACATTGTCGGCACAAAAATCGATTGAAATTCTTTAAAAGCTTTGCTTTGAATTTAATAATAATAATAATTTAATATTTTTTCAGTTTGCTTAAATGCTTATTTAAAACTTTAATTTTATTAAGCGATTATTTTATAACATGAACGAATTTATTATAATTTTTATTTTTAAATTACAGTTCAAACTAAACTTTTGCATTGAATACATTTTGAGTATTATTAGAGTATTTGAGTAATGTTTGGATTTTTACTCTATTTTTTCTTTTTATTTAATATATAATATATTTGAAAATATATTCTTACGAAACGTCTTATTTATTAAAATAAATGAGTTTAAGAATTGTTAGTTCAGTCTATAATGGCTAAAGTATTAAACCGTTTTAGATCTCATATTTAATTTGTTGCATTTTCAGGTATATTATTTTGTTCAACTAAATTTTTTATTTAATATACACCTAAACTACAAATTAAGAAGGTCAGTTGAGCTAAGTGATAAGAAAAAGGGAGATTAGAAAAAGGGGTTTTTGGATAAATTTTGTTTAAAAACCTAAGGAATGAGGGTAGAAATTTTTTCAAAAACGCTTAAATTATTTTTAAAATTACTTAACTGTTTAAAATCATTTAACCCAATTTAAGCTATGTTTAAATAACTAATATAACTAAATTTAAACTGAATTTAGCCTCAATTAAATATTTTATTTTTAATTTTGACTAAAAAAATTTAAAAATTTATCAGGTCAAATGCTAGGGAAAGATAAATGTCAATTATTAAATATAGAGAAATTTTTTTGTTTAATCCCCCCTTTTCTGAATCTCTGAGCTAAACATTGTATACAAATATAAAACATCGTTAGAATACATGTTTCGCCCGCATTATACACGAGTTTACATCTATTTTATTGTTTA
>JAQFXP010001471.1:0-19137 GCA_034693685.1 Belba bartosi
TTGTTTTAAAATATTTAAGTAAATTTATTTAGCGCTTAGCATGTTGGTATGGTTTATTGAGTATTTATTTACATTTATTTATTTGCATTTTTTTATTTAAATACCACCCCTTAAGTTATAGTGTTAATTAAAAAAAATATTTGGTTTGGAGGTACTGTGACTACATCGTTGTTGGTGACATATATCTGAAGGGCACTGTAGAGAGAAATGTAAATAAAATAAGAGATAATAAAATAATAAATTAGATTAAATAAGAAAATAAAAAAAAAAAATATGGTGAAAAACATTGAGTGTGTAAGAATGAATTTTGTTAAGATAACCATTAACGGCAATAATTAAAAAATTTTTGAAAACTGTTAATCAAATGACCAAGGCAAAAATAACGCATCAATTATTTGACAAAATATTTTTTAAAAAGCAACTCTGATAATAACTATTTATTGTTTACGCAGTCATTGGTCAAGTGATTAAATACTTAATTAATGCATGATTTTAATAAATTAAAAATAATTTAATATTGTATTGAAAAACTCAAAATACTCAATTGATCAACAGTTTTATCAAATGCAAAAAAATTACCATTACTTTTAAAAATCTTAAGTAATTAAAAATTGATCGGGGTTTTCCAATAATTATTGCATAAAAATATTAAATACTTTAATTTTCCAATAAATAATAAATTGTCTTATTAAAGTTCAATTTTATCCTTTATTCATTTTTATCTTTCAATTTTTCTGCCCAACCCAATTGATAGAAATAGATCTGGAATTTATTTGTCTTTTTTGTAATTTCTGTAATGTTGCCAGACAATATTAAACAACTGGCATCAAAAATTTAGATAGCAACTAATTGTGTCTGGAGATAACAATTGATTAATATAATTAAGTAGAATTAGCAGGAAAGAGTGGGAGTGAGTATTGCAATAATAAAATGCAATAACGAAACAAGGTAAAAAAACAATGAGTAGGCGAGAAAAAATGTAGTTGAGCGAGAAGATGATAAAAAAGATTAAACATATTTTAACGTTTTATATGTCAAGTGGATAACTTTTATATAAACAAATTATAATATAACAAATGATATTATACAAATAAAATACATAATGTTATCAATATATATCAATTTATTTAGATTTAATTATTTTTTCTTTGTTTTAGTAAAAATTTATAACAACTCTATCTACATGATTAATATTAAATTATTACAATTATGTAAATAAATAAAATATAAAAATTAATTTTAGTAAATAATAAAATGGTTTATAAGTAAAAAATTTATTTTAAAAATAGTTACTTTGTTGATATTAAAATTTAATTTTTTTCCTAATCTTCTTTATCATCTTCCCGGTCAACTACATTTTTTCTCGTCTACACATTGTTTTTTACCTTGTTTTATTATTGTAGTTTATTATTGCAATACTCACTCCCACTCTTTTCTAATAATTCTACTTAATTATATTAATCAGTTGTTATCTGCAGACACAAATAATTGCTATCTAAATTTTTGATGCCAGTAGTTTAATATTGTCTAGCAACATTACAGAAATTACATGAAAGCAGATACAGTCTGGGTACATTTCTATCAAGTGGTTCGAACAGAAAAATTAACGAATAAAAATGTATTTTAATAAAACAAAATATTATTTATTAAAAATTTATAGAAATTAATATTTTTATGCAAAAATTAATGAAAAAACTAATCAATTTTTAATTACTTAAGATTTTTAAAAGTATTAATATTGTATCTCTTTTTGCATTTGACAAAACTGTTGATTAATTGTGTGTTTTAAGTTTTTTAATACAATATTTAATCACTTGACCGATGACTGCGTAAAACATAAATAGTTATTGTTACTTAAGTTAGATTTATTAACAAGTTATTTTTTTAATAATAGTTTTATTGCTGAAAATAAGTTGATAAAATTGGACCTAATTTTATATTGATTTATACAAATGTTTTATAATATTAGAAATAAAAATAGAAAATTAACTTAAATAAACTTGATGAAAATATAATTGTTTAGCATTATTTCTATAGTAAATGGTGTTTGGTTATAGTATATAATAGACATAATTAAAAAATGGATAGAAATGGAAGGGACAGAATTAAACCTCAACTGTATTCTCAACTGTATTTTTAATTATTATTGTGAATCAGAGATCGAGAAGGTCGACCGATTTAGGGGGGATCAGGGGAGAGATTTTTCTCAAAATATTGTCCAAAAACCTATGGGAAATCAGGGAGAGTATTTTTCCAAAAGCATGCAAAAACCTATATATTTATGATAAAATTTTGTCTAATTTAACTGGATTTTAACTGAATTTAGCACCAATTTAGGGAAAATTTTCTAATTTTGGGCAAAAAAACCCAAAATATTTGCTTGCCGCCAAGGGCGGCTAGTAAAACCTTGTGGAGGGAACTATTTCTCAGACCAAATGCTAGAGGGGGAATAAATCAAAAATTTTAAAATCAAGGGGAAATTTAGCCTGAACCCCGCTTCTCGATCTCTGTTGTTTATGACTTTTTCAACAAAATTTATTCTCATACACTCAATGTTTTTCAACATATTTGTTTATTTCATTTTCTTATTTAATCTTTTTTATTATTTTATCAGCTCTTATCATAATTATATTTCTCTCTATATTAACTAATTCTTAGTTATTATTTATAAAATTACAATTTTATAATTTTTTACATTAAATATTTAATTATTCAAAATATTGCTCAAATTATAATTAATGAACAATTTTACTTGATAATATCAAATTTTAGTTAACATTTTAAATTATTTAAGCCTTTTATTTTAACTCTTTATAGCTGTATAGATTACTGATATTATCTTGTTTAAATAATTAGCTTAATAATGATAAAAGCCATGCAAACAAATACGGTATATAAAGTATAAATTTTAATCAAATAAACTCAAACATTTTTTAAATTTTTAGAAAAATCATTTCTAATTCAATAAAATAAAAAAATTTTAAATTTGTTTAATACTAAATGTCAGCCAAACAAATATACGAATACAAAAATGGAAAGTTTGAGTTTAACATGGAAATATTAAAAGATATAATGAAAACTTCCAAAAATAATCGTGTTGCCATTTATTCAGTAACCGGTCCGCTACGGACAGGCAAATCATATTTGTTATCGTTTTTTCTACGTTATTTAGAAAATCAAAACACACCCGACTGGATCAAGACAAATTTTCGAAAATCATTCGAATACAAACCGGGTTCAACCAGAGCGACAACTGGAATATGGATGTGGTCGAAACCTTTTATAATTAAACAAGCTGATGGCAAAATTGTAGACTTGTATTTGTTGGATACGCAAGGTTGTTTTGACGACATGACCACAATGACAGAAAACGCGATTGTGTTTGCCTTAAGCGTTTTACTAAGCTCATTTATGATATTTAATTTGAAACATCAAATTGACGAAGGACATTTACAGTTCCTACAATATTTTACTGGTTTTGGCAGATTGGCCGACGAGGACAACAAAGACGAACCGTTTCAGAAATTAATGTTTTTAATCCGCGATTGGGATTGGCCGCACGACTATAGTTATGGCTATTATGACGACCAGACGTCGATTAATGGCAAGAATTATAAAACAGATAAAATTGACCCAATTATCAATCATCCACCAGATGTAAAATTTGTTCATGATTCAATCACATCAACATTTGAAAACATATCATGCTATTTGATGCCGACACCGGGAAAATTGGTTTTTCAAAAAAGCATTTTTGACGTTCAATCAGTTGATAAAGATTTTTTCGCTAATCTTAATCAATTGGTACCATTGATCCTACAAGATGGCGCTGTTGTGCCGAAAAAAATTGGTGGTCAGTATCTTACTGGAGAGACGTTTCTTGTAATGGCTGAAAAATGGTCCCAGCTCTTTTGTAATAATGTTATACCAAATACAAAAACATTGTTCGAGGCTTCATGTGAATCGCAAAATGAAACCGCCAAGGCAGCTGTTATTAAAAATTATTCGCGCAAGATCCAAACTTTAATTACAGGAATAACTGAAAAGGAGTTTATTGAGCAACACAAGTAAGGACATTTTTTAAATATTTTATATATTTTTTTAAATTATTATTTATTTATTTAGTAAAATAGTTTTTATTTTAAATTAAACATGATAATTAATTACTATTTTATTTTGTAATAAATATTTAATCTCTTTTTAATTTTATAAAGAATTTTATTGGCCGAGTGTATTTCCATGTTTGAAAATTTTAAGAAACTCATAAATCAAGATGAACATATAAAATATTTGAAAATGTTGCAAGATGAATTGAACATAATTTACGAACATAATTATTTAATGAACAGTGACAAGCGAAATAAAAATGAGATAGAAAAACAATTTAGTCAACAGTTAAAAGAAAATCAATCAAATAAACAAGCTGTAATTAATTTAACAAATGAAAATTCTAGACAAAGGATGATAAACCAGCAACAAGTAAATGCAAGTCAAGTTACAGTTAATAATTTGCGCCAACAACTTTTCAAAATGGGAAAATAAATATTCTGTCTTTAAACATATGCATATATTTACATTATAATTTTATTTAAATTATTTTGGAAAAATAATTATGCCATTTTAACAATTATAACTTTTTAATATTTTGAATAAAAGCAACATATTTATATATTAAACTAATTTATAAATCCATTATTTTTAAATAAAATGTAAATTTTAACAGCCAGCAATTTAGGTAAAGGTGTACTTTTTGCTGGCTAAATGCTATAAATGAAAATATTTTGAAACAAGAAATTTATTTTTGGAATATTTTTAATTTTTCAATTATTGAGATAAACTTTATATTTTTAATTACAACAAGTACATATAGAATATAATTGTTTTCATCAAATTAGTTTGTTAATTTACTAAAATAATTATAAAAAAATTTAAATTAATGCCAAGCTACGCTTACTATTTGATATTACAATACAATTTATTTAAGTGCATAAATGTATAAGGCATGCATACAAAACATAATTTAATTAGCTTTTCTACTGTTTATTAAACATTTAAAAACAGTATATACGCAAAGTGGCCCGCGGGCCGATGCAGTTGACTCGTTTTTTAATCATAAACAAACATTCAAAAAACTAAACTACATTTTGAACTACAGTCAACTATGGGTTCAGGACTTCATGAGTTTTATCCTTTTCTAAAAATTATGCCTCATTTTTCAATCACAATTCTAATAGAACTCAAAGTAAATTATACCGCAATTTGGGTTTTATTCCTAAATTTCCAGTCCCGACCCCATGTCTGAAACCTATAGTTGGCTGTGATAAGTTTCGCCCAGATCTATTTTAGACTATTAATTTGAATTATTAAATTATTTTAACTCGTAGACGCAAAATATCTTTAGTAATATATAAAATATTTTAATCTTAGCAAAACCTTTTACATAATTCTTCAAATAACAACTTGCATTGTAAATCAGTATAATAAAAATTTTTTGCTGTTCTAACATTATTATGATTAGCTTAAGCTATAAACTTGAATAAATCTGCATATTTTGGAAAAAGTTGCAACAATTCTTGTTATTAATATGTGCAAGTTTAGAAAAATAAATGTAAAAAATGAAATTGGATATAAAATGTAGAAATCGAAATAGGTAATGTTGAAATTAGTATTGTCGAATACATTAATGTTGTTAATGGTAATGTGATAATTTGTTAAGCAAAAGTAATAATTTTAATACTCAACTTTAATTACAGTGTTATTCTTTTGGTATTCTTGTCTTTGCAAATGACTTTCTTGACAGAGCTCTGGTTTGCAAACACTTTTTTTGTTTTTTCATAACTATTTCTTCTCTCCGTTTCATTTGATACATACAGTATATGCTTTCTGGCAGTACAGCAATGCAACAATAATGCTTTACTGCCACACGCTAAACTGGTTTAACACAAGCCACGCATAAAGTGAAAAAGTAAAACCAAGCTAAATTTTTAAAATTTATTTTAATATTTTTAAAAACTAAATATTGTTTACATTTTAATTAGCATGTTCAATGATTTGAACAAAATATTTAAACTAATAAAATTAATTCTTAAAATTAATTTTATATAAATTAAACAGTTGATTTTGAATTAATATTATAAACAAAAAACAAATCTATTGTTCATAAATAAAAGTGAAATATTTTATATAAATTTGTTTTGTGAAATTATAATATTTAATTAATTTTTTTAATACATGGAAAAAATAACAAACATTTACTAATTTTTTTGTTTTCTATAATTTTAAATTAAAATAATATAATAAAACTTTGGACGACGATATCATTTTTAATAATAAATTTATTTATCAGAAATAAAAAATAAAATGATTTTAAAAACAATATAATTGTATCGATCAAAATATATCATGGCATATCTATCTCCTAGTCTAGCTTATTAGCTGTGTCTCTTGTTATATATCTTAAGAAATAAATTTGAGACCGACAAAAACAACCGAATAAACAGGACGCAACATACGGGCACCGGGAGTACAAAGATCTAAATAATAATAATAACAAGTCGTGTGTCTACGGAACATCTTAAGCAGCTTATTCTCCCAAAGGCATACAACATATTTATAATGCAATTTTAACTGATTTAACTGGATTTACATTGAATTTAACACCAATTTAGAAATAATAAAGCAGAAAATGCTAATATCGAATATGCAAATGTTAAAAATAATAATGTCGAATTTATTAATTAGCATATTTGACATTTGGATATTTGAAATTAGCATACTTGACATTATTAAATTCTACATTAGCATATTTAAAATTAAAGTTTTTGACATTGCAATTTTAGATTTTGCTATTTTGAAATTATTTTTATAAAACACATGTGGAGTCACTATATACTGCAACATAAAAACAATCCAGAAAAGCATCGACATGCCAGGCCAAATTATAATATACAGTATTTGTTAAAAAATATTTTTTATTTAATAAAAATTTATTCAATAGGATGCCTAATAGTTTTCTCAAATTAAGCAAGAAAACGACAAACACTTACGAAAAAGCTAAAACATTTATTAATTTAAAAAATATTTAAAAATATGAAAATACATTAAAAAACATATTAATAAATTAAATAAATATCTTATCTTACAATCAATGTTATATTTAAAATAATAAATTACAAATTTATATTCATTATTTAATTAATTTTTAAATAAGTTTTTAAACATTATTTATAAATTATGGCCACTTTTTGTGAGCTATGTATTATGTACAAAATATAATAAGTTATATAATTTATGCAATTTTAAATTTGTTCATCTGGACCTCCAATGCAATTAATTTCACCTGAATTGAAAAAATCTAAAACTTTTAATATAAACAAAACTAATAATAATAATCTATAGCCGACCGAACTTTGCCATCATTTCAGTGCAATTCTAATCAAGTGCTTTAACATTAAAACTGTTTTTTTAATTCTAACCTAATCTAGTTAATTTAGTGCGGAATCAAACGTACTGAAGACGGTTTGCTGTAACGCAACCTAAACGCGCGTCTACTGACCAGATCGACGAATGAAAAGCGGCCATAATTTATAAGTCCTGTTTAAAAAATTAATTAAATAATGAATAAACATTAAAATGTATAATAAAATTGTTATATAAATAGATAAAATAATTTATGATGTACATAAGTTTATCACTGTATTTTTTAATAGATTTAATTATATCAAATTAATAATCAGTATATTTTAAACTTTACTATCTTGTTTACTAAAAATTTAAGTGATTACAAAATTAAATATTGCAATAATTATCATAAAACATAAACATCTTACCATGAGTGCCGTTTACTTGTTCACGGCTTTAAGAAACATGATTACTGTTTTTAAAACAATTAAAGCAAATAGAAGCTAACTATATTAGTTTTAGCCGCAATTGGAGGCGTTAGAGGGCTTTTTGGCTGTATTGTTTATATGGGAAGAAAATAAGATTTTGGGTTTTATGGTTAAGTGGCATGATAAAAACTATTCAAAATAACTAGAAACATTATTTTAAGACAAAAGAAATAAAAATACTAATTTTTGAGTCAATTGGTAAACAGTTTGCATATAATTTATAAAGAAATCATATTTTACAATGCATAAACAATACAGCCAAAAAGCCCCCTAACGCCCCCAATTGCGTTTAAAACTAATATAGTTAGCTTTTAATAGCTATTATTGTTCCAAAAACAGTAATCAAGTTTCTTAAAGCCGTGAACAATTAAACGGCACTCATAGTTAGCAATTTGTAAGTATTACAGTATAATAAAACCTAACATATTTGGTCAGATTTATCGAGTCTAGTCACTCTTAAATTAAAGATCAATATTTATGATTTAATAAACAATAAAACTATTGATAAATTCAACTTTTATATAAACAAATTTAATGTATATAAGTGCGAACACAAAAAGTAAGCCAAAATTAATAATAAGTTTAATTTTATTATTAATTTATAATTATGTCTGTAATTCAAATATACTCTAATAAAGAGGGAAGATATGTTCTAGATGTCGACGCATTTAAACGAATTCTAAATAGCTCAAAAAATAACCAAGTTGCTATTTATTCGGTAGCCGGTCCACTTCGGTCAGGAAAATCATTTTTATTATCATTTTTTATTCAATATTTAAAAAATCGCAAAAATACAAATTGGATCAAGGAAAAATTCGTAAAATCGTACGAATATGCAACCGGGCCAGAAAGAAAAACTACCGGCATTTGGATGTGGTCGGAGCCGTTTATAATAACAAAAGCTAATGGTACTAAAATATCATTGTTTCTATTGGACACGCAAGGTTGTTTTGATAGTAAAACAACAAATCAAGAAAACGCGGTTGTATTTGCCCTGAGCGCTTTGTTGTCGTCATTTATGATATTTAATATACAAATACAAGTTGATGAAAGTATCTTGCAATTTTTGCAATATTACGCCGGCTTTGCCCGATTGGCCGACACAGAGAACAAAGACGAACCGTTTCAGAAGTTAATGTTTTTGGTTCGCGACTGGCAATGGCCTAAAAACTATAGCTATGGCTATTATGACGACCACACGTCGATTAATGGCAAGAATTATAAAAAAGATTATTTAGATGTAAACGCCAAACAAGCTGATGAAGTTAAACATGTGCATGAGTCAATTGCCGACACATTTGAGCATATATCTTGCTATTTAATGCCCAACCCTGGAAATAATATAAGAGAAAATGCTAATTTTGATCTTGAAACTGTTGATGCTAACTTTCTCGAACATCTCAAGCTATTTGTGCCAATGATGCTAAGGGAAGAGGCTGTCGTTCCAAATAAACTTGGTGGTCAAGTACTAACAAATGCCCAATTAATAATGTTTGTTGAGAAATGGTCCAAGCAATTTAAAGCGGAACTTTTGCCAAAATCAACTAATTTATTTCAATCAACTCTCGAACAACAAAACGAATTTGCTAAAACTTTTGCTCTTGAAAACTATTGTATGAAAATTTAAAAATGTTTGTTTGGTACGTCTGATGCCGAATTTCTAGATAATCACAAGTATGTTACATTTTAATTTAAACTTTTATTTAAATTATATTTTTTGCCAAAATTTTTGTTTTATATACAATTTCAATATTACTAAATATTATTAACTTTTTAGCAATTTAAGTTTTCAAATATTATTTATATATTATTTTATATTTACAATAAAAAAATAATTATTAATGTGAACAATTTCTAGGCTTAATTTTAACAATTTAAAAATATTTTTTAATTTTATTCTAGCAAAATTTTAAAGAAAAGCATTGACCTCTTCAAAAACTACTCGCGAATAGGTAATGCAAAATATGATCCAGATTATTTGCAAAAGCTAAACGCGACACTGGCTACATATTTTGACTTTAATTTAAAAATAAATAAAAGTGAACGTGATCATAAAGAATACGAAACACTTTTTAATAATTTGTCCAAGGACAACGAAGAGTACAATAGAAAATTGCAAAAGATAACCATGAAGAAAAAATCCGTTTTGAAAGACTAATTGAGGAAAATAAAAGAAAACAACAAGAAGCAATGAAAAAGATTCAGAAAAACGAAAAAAATGCAGCTGCCGCAAAAGAGGCGCTGATAAATGAGCGTGAGGAGTTTAATAGAAAACTGAACAACTTGGAACAAAGTAAATATAAAGAGAGAGCTCATTTTGAAAGACTAATTGAACAAAATGATAGAAAACAGCAAGAAGACATGAGAAGAATGCAGGAAGATCAGATAACTGCAGCAGTTGCAAATGAGGCTCTGGCGAGGGACCGGGAGGAGTATAATAAAAGAATGCAAAAAATTGAAAAAAGAAGCTATAAAGATAAAGCCAAATATAAAAGAAAAATTAAAGAAAATAGAATAATGCAACATGAAACAAATGAGAAAATGCAGCAAAATGCAAAAAATGCAGAGGAAACTAAACAAGAGTATGTAGAACAGAAACGCAAAGATCGTGCGCCTACATTATGTAAGTAGATTAATTTTAAACAAAAAAAATCTTATTATTTTATTATTGTTTTAATTTTATAGTTGAAGCAATTAAAGAAACAGGAAGATCTATTATAGTATTGGGAAAAACTGTTGTAAAATCTTTTTTTAATAAATTATTTTCTTAAGAGTATTAAGTATACTTGCATAACTCAAAAATAAATTAAATAATTTGTTCTTATATCTTTGTTTAAATACAACAATGTTTAAAAACATATTGTTTAATGTTGTTTAATTTTAAAAAGTTATCTTGATTTAATAAACATAATTAAAATTAAAAATTAAATAAATATATTTACATATTTATAAACTACTTCTACAATAAAATAAACTAGTTGTATAATAAATTAACCTAACAGATATTATGAAAATAAAATTTTAATTAATTATAAGTTATATTTGCAATTAAAAAAATTTTGTTCATAAAAATAGAGCAAAAAGTTTTACATTTAAATAGCTATATACGACCAGGATCCTCCACCATAGTGTTGTCATATGCCAGACCTTGTGCTTAGTGGTCCCGTTTATATGTTGGACTGACCTGACATACGAGGTTGTGAGTTGAGATGAGAGTTGGAGTCACTTTGACTCTGCACTGCCCGGCCTCCCGGTGCTACTCAGACCAGGTTCGATGGGTGCTTCGTGTAGGGCCGAGTCTGTTCCAGACTCGGGTCGGACTTATTCAACTTTGAGTCACTCGGTTGACTCAGTGTGGTTACTATAGTAACTCTATTCACAATTTACATATATTATATTCAATGACTTAGACTTCACTTAAAATCAAATTAACTTTATTTAAATCATATTAGTTATTAGTTAAACATTTATTTATTAATTGGAGTTCAGACACACCTAACCTTCTCTCTCTCCTGTTCCTACTCAACTTACTATCCATTCATTCATCACTCATCAGAGCACCTCGTGTTCTGACTCGTAGTACAAAACTTATTCTCTTACTCTGTTCTTATCTTATCTAATCTAATCTAAGTGGCACTAACATATTAGTCGCGTGTGACAGTGTTATATAATTTGTATTGAATTATATTAAATAAATTTACATTTTTTGACAAAAGACAATATTATTGAAATTACATAAAAAGTTACAATTTAGATAAAATTACATAAGACTTTTACATGTTTACTGATTAGCAATTGATTCCGAAATGCTCTTATAATAAAAATAGCAAAATTATTACAAATAATAAAAATTATCAATTTAACAAATAATGCAGTAAAAATTATTGAATAAGATTGATTAATTTTAAAACAATTTATGAATTAAATATTTATAACATTACTATTACAGATTTTAGAAAATAATAAATATTGCAATTTTTGCTAAATCATTTATTTAAATTTTTACTGTTTAATGGGATCATGCAACCACGTAATTCTTTTTGGCTTGATATACCTTCGTCTTGCATTATTAAATTCTGCAAGAGTATATTTGTATTTCTTTTTTCTACCAATATTTTGCATTTTTAAATCGTTCATTTGTCTTTGATTTAAAGCAAGTTGATTTTGGCAATTTAATTTTTCATTGGTATTTTGACAATTTAGTACATTTTGTTTAAGTAATACATTATTTTGAAATAATAGATCACGTTGTTGTTTAGCTTTATTGTATTCGCTTTTTGTAATGTTCATCGTATTACAGTATTCGTATAATTTAGTCAAACAGTTTTGCAAAACATTTAAATAATCTTTCTCCAATTTTTTATTTATCAATTTTTGAAAACTTCTAAATAAAACAATGCTCTCGTCCATCAATGTTCTTAATAAAATAACAATTATTTATAAATTACATTATTTATAAAAATAATAATAATAAATTTAAATAGATAAAAATGCATATAGATAAAATATAAAATAAATATTTATATTTTAATGAAATCATATTAATATTAACTAGCAAATAAATTTTTTAAATTAATAACATACTTGCTTTCCTTATCAAATTCAACTTTTGGTTTTCCAACAATTAAAAGTTTGATCTTGCGCGAATAATTTTCAATAGCAGCTGCCTTGGCCATTTCATTTTGTAACTCAGTTGAAATTTCACGCAAAGAATTTGATTCCGGATTAACTTTAATTTTGATAATTTTGGCCAACCTTTCAACAAGAACAATTAATGATGCGCCAGTTAAATACTGTCCACCAATTTTCTTGGGAACAATAGCATTATCTTTTAGTATTAAAGATATCAATTGCTTGAGATGTGTCTGAAATACTGCTTTATTATTTTGCTTTGTTTTTATTCCAGGTGCTGGCATCAAGTAGCATGAAATGTTTTCGAAATTATTTGCAATTGACTCATTCACAAATTTCACATCTATTGGCTGACCATCTTTTGAATCAATTTTATCTGTTTTATAATTTTTGCCATTAATTGACGTTTTGTCGTCATAATAGCCATAGCTATAGCTTTCCGGGCATTGCCAGTTGCGAACTAAAAACATTAAATTCTGAAACGGTTCGTCTTTGTATTCATAGTCGCCCAGTCGGGCAAAACTGGAAATATACTGTAATAAGTGTAAACTCTCTTGATCAATTTGATTGTTAATATTAAATATCATAAATGAGCTAAGCAAAATGCTTATTGAGAACACAATGGCATTTCCGGCTATTATTTTTGCATTATCAAAACAACCTTGCGTATTCAGCAAAAATAGCGAAACATTTGTGCCATCAGCTTGCTTGCGTTTGAACGGATCTGACCACATCCAAATTCCTGAAGAATATAAGCTTGGTTCGGTTTTACAATCAAATGTTTTTTGAAAATCGGCCTCGATCCAATTGGGGTTTTTGCAATTTTTCAAATAATGCAAACAATACGATAATAAAAATGGCTCTCCGCAATTCAACGGGTTAGTTACTGAATAGAATGTAACACGATTGTTTTCCAAATTTTTCATTATTTTTTTCACTTTCTGAACGTCGATTTCAAATCTGCCTTTCGAAAATTTAACAATTTGTATTGCTGACATTTTGTATGCATAAATTTTATAAAAATATTTTTAATTTTACTAGAACATGTATTGACAAAATATATTTGCTAAAGTTTATATTCAGATCAATTTACATGTAACTCAATTCATTTAAAAACATTTTAATAAAATATTTATTAAAGTTGCGTTTATTGGCTAATCATTTAATATAAGTCTTTTATATACACATCAAAGAGTTTATCAGGATTTCAAAATAATGTTTAAACAATCAATTTTTATTGTTTTCATAAAGGAATATGATGTTTATCCTAAAATATTATAAAACTATTATTATACAATAACGCCCACTATTTCCATCCATTTTCCTTTTAATTCAAATTTTTAATAACTGTTTTAAAGTTTAATATTTTTATGATTAACATATGAATCATTCAAATTCAAACATTATAATTTTATACAATTTTATATGTTAAATTTAAAATCAGCTGATCATTTCTTAAATTAATAAAAATAATTTAAATATAAACACTGTTACTTTAATTATAAATTCGTAAACATTTTTTTTGATATCACAATTAATTAGAATTTATCATGATATATGCTTGAATTGTTTATTTGATTTAATAATATCTAATTATAAATATATAATGAAACTAGCAAAAAATAATTAATAAATTTTAAAATATTTGCTTTAAATTATTTTATATATTAATAAAATTATTATATATATTGAATTTCAGTACTCATTTATTAGTCACAGCATTTGTGTGGTTTGACAAAACACAAAACACGTCCAAGTCTAAATGTTTAATTTTTAATAAGCAATGTCTTTAATAATAAGCCCAAGGGCTTTGAAATTTAATTGTCTGCCTATGATTCACGGTTTATGAGAACATCTTTTGATTTTTAATTTTAAAACATTTATTGTGTTATCAATTGATATAAATGTTCGTTGACTATAAATAAATAAATATTCTCAAAATATATGTTAAATGTAACAATAACAATTGTAATGATCCAAACTGTAAAGTCTCTACTCTAGAGTAGGGGTGGGCAAAAAGTGAATCCCGGATTCACCGGAAGTACTTCAATACATTACGTTTGAAAATAAACTTTATTTCTTTCATATAAAATATTACAATAAATAGAGAATAGAGAAAAAAGCAAATAACAAAATACAAACACAAAATTATTATCTAAAAATGCAAAAAATAATATGATATTAACCTAAATAACTTTGATTAAATTTAATTCCCAAAACACCCCAAAAAATAAGGCAATTAAAATAGTAAATGTTATAGAAAAAACTAAACACACAAAAATTATCTTTTAAAAAGTAAATAAACAAAAATATAATTAAATTAATGCAAACCTATAATCAAATTGATTAAAATTCAATTGAAAATCAATCAAAATATCGATTTAATTGTAATCAAAACAATTTGCATTCAATTGGAATTGAATCCAATTTGCATTCAATTGTTTTCTCAAATATATTATATAATATTCTTTTGCCACTAATTTAGACTAAAATCAATCAAATTATGACTTATTTGGAATTATTACGAATTAATAGCAATTTATTCGGAATTACTGATTGTTGTTAAGAATATTTGTTTTGATTTCAAATCATTCAAAAGGGGTTGAAAAATGCCACTAATTTAAAATGATTGCTATGTATGGCTCGTCTGAAATTAACAAGGTCAAAAGACTAGTGTCTAGGAGCTGAGCGCGGTAATTTTGAATTAGCCCAGCGCTACTCTAGAGTGTTTCTATTCGAATATTAATTTACGTGAAAAGACAAAAAATATTTGAAAATTTTATTAAATAATTTAATGAGTTATTTAAACTTTAAAAATTATATTAAGTAATGTTTTTATAAACAAATAATTTGTAAGAAGAAATAATTTTTTAAAATATAAACATGAATTCAATGTTGTCACAATAGAGATAAATTAACAAATTACTTGTATGGTTTTTGTTTTTATCAAAATTATCACATGTTAATATTGCTGCATTTTAAAAATAATTCAAATTTTATTCTTATGGAATACACAACAGAATTCGTAAATTTTAATACAACCATTAGTTACTGATTATTTGGAATTTTGCATTATGCTCGAGTTTTTTAAGTTGGATTAATTTAAGATAATAAGAATATTTATTTCAAAATAGATTAACAAGTAACAAATCTTTTCACAACTTATTTATACGTATAAATGTTATTTTATATGTTAATTGCATCACATTTACGCATATAAATTTTATATTATGATTTATTTAAAAAGTTACTAAGTTTTTAAACAAACACAAATTATAACTTAAATTTAAAGAAATGTATGCAATAATGTTATTAAAAAAACATATTATTTAAAAGCAAAAAAATATAGAATAAGTTTGGTTGAAATATTTGGCAATTTGTAGTTTAGGTTTTGCTTCGTTGACAATGTAAAATAAAATTATTGTAAAGTAAAATAAATTTAAAATTATAACATTAAAATAACATATTAAATAGCAAGTTTCTTATAAAATGCTAACACTTAAGAAATTATTTTGATTGATAAATAACTTTAGCAAAAATAAAAATAATCGGTAATTAAAAATGCAATAAAAACTTTATTTCTTATACAAACTTAAGAGTTGTATTTTGCAAATTGACAAATCTACATATATAATTGTGGATATAATATTTGATCAATGTGTTCCTGTTCCTTTTTATACTAAAAAAATAAAATAAAAATTAATCACATTATTTAAAAATAAAAATATACTAGCACACACCAAAGAAAATATGGTTCTCGTGAATATATACCAAGGCAAATTACTCAATGTAATAGTTTTATTGCATTGATCAGAAAACGGACAACTCTTGGCCGCATAGTTGCCGGAGTAGACACCGAGGATAGTAGCGACAGCACAGTCGACACAAAAACAAGCATGCCTACACGAGTAGACACTAGCATTGGCCAAATTATTTTTGCATTTAATACAATTTCCGAATGTTTGAGATTTTGCAGTGTCTCTGAGCAGTGCCGGCGCTGACGGCTGTCGAGACGTCGGACGCGTTTCGATACCAAAGCCTAATATCAGTAACTCTTCACTCATTTGTTTGATTTGAGAATTGCTTTCGATTTGATTTATTTGGTTTAGAAGTCGAATGCAATCGTTGTCTCTAAGGATTGTCTCAAATTCGGATAATCCTCTTTCGTTCGGCAATTGATTATTGGTTTTGAAATCTGCTTTGAATTCCGCCAAAAGAAACACAATTATCGTTAATAGGGATTGAGTTAAGTGTTTGTCGTCTTCTGACTTCAGTTGAGAGCACAAGGCTTTCAGACATCCTATTGAATAAATTTGATAAACAAATAAATTTGTGTATATTTACAAATTGGTCGAAATGTAATTGTTTTATGTAAATGAAAAATAATTTTATTTATTTTTTATATAATAATTATTGATATAAATTATTTTTAAAAGTAAATATATATATTTTTATAGTAAATATAGATTATTAGTATTTAAACTATTTATAGATATAGTTTAATAAGTGATAAAAATATATACAATGTATACAAACCTTGATTTGCCAATTGTTTCAATTGTCTAATAGACGCCTTATATGCTAAGACAAACATTGCATCAAGTGCACTTGTTCTCACTTTATCTGATATGTCATTTTTAATCAAATCATTAATAACTTCAATTGTTTTGAAAGCAATAATTTTGTCAACATGATCAATTGAGTTTTGGTGCTTTTCACAAATTGGTTCCATAGCTATGTATTTGATTATATCGCTCACATAAACCCAATTTAACTCAATGTCAGAATTGGCCAAAATATTGATAATACTCAACAAATTAATCTCTTCGCTTATCAATCTAGTTTTGTACTTGTTAAAACGAATTAATACATTTATTATCAATGCGTAAACTAGTTTGATAATTTCTAAATCATCAGTATTAGCCCAAACATCCAATAAATTTTTGTAAACCTTTAACTCAAACAATGATTGTATTAATTTCGAAAAGTTATGAATTAATACCATTAGTGTAGTTAACGTTTGGGTTATTACAGTATTATCGCTGCCGTCGATGTGTTTGATTACCGGCGGTAATAGATTGGCTAAATTAAGCCCGAGTTTGTCCAATGTTTTTTGAATAACATCTTTTTTACCCAATTTCTCACATTTTAGATAATAATAGACAGAATATTGCAATATTTTTAACGAGTCTTTAATTTCAGTCTCATCTATCGATTGTTCCAATTTTCTAAAATAAGTTTTTATTAATTTACAATTTAAAAAAAATTTATATTCAAATAAATTAACATAATAAATATTAAATAAAATTGTAATTTATATAATATTAGCATATTCAATTTAATGTCAAATGATATAAGCATCTTATTTAGAGATTCAGAAGGGAGGGGGGATCGGCCAAAAATTTCCCCTGATTTTGAAAATTGGGATTTATTCTTTCCTAGCATTTAATCCGCGAAAAGGTACCCCCCCTCTCAATTTTTGAATTATTTCTCTTTGGCGGCCGGCAAATTTTTTGAATTTTTTGCTCAAAATTAGGAAATTTTCCCTAAATTGGTGCTAAATCCAGTTTAAATTCAGTTAAATTAGGGAAATTTTCATCATAAATATATGGGTTTTTTGAGCGTTTTTGGAAAAATCCCTCCCCTGATCCCCCCTAGGTTTTTGGCCAAAATCTTTTGGAAAATCCCCACTCTGATCCCCCCCCTGGATCGTCCGACCTTCTGAATCCCTAATCTTATTACAGGCTTACTTTATAAGAAACTTGATTAGCAAAGGCATTATTGTCTTCTTAAACTTATTTTTGTTAATTTTGTCGATACCTAAACATTAAAACAAATTTAAGTTTAAATCATTTATATATTTTAATTTAAAATAAATAATTAAATATAAGTTATGCACATTTTATTTTTTAACTATAAATGCAATACAAAAGTTAAAAATTACACAATCCGACTAGTTTATACCAAATTTATTTTAGATATTTATTACAAACAGAAAAAATTAATAATTTTGTTTTATTTAACTTAATTTTTATTGCGTAGTTGGAAACGCTTGCAACGCAGTATATCATATAAACAAGTATAATTTATTATATTTTTATATACATATTAATAAAAATTTAACTATATAAATTATATAAAATTAAAATTAATCATACAATTAATATTTAATTCTTTTTGAATGTTTTGATTATTATCAATTAATTCAATAATACGTTTCTGGATTACACTTCTATCTAACTTTAAAAATGCACCAAGTGAAAATATATATTTATTAGACATTACGATTGCAATAATAGGTTTTCAAAGAATGTAATAAATGTTGGCGAAAATAATCTAAGTTTTTATTCAAATATAGACTACGTTGAATAAGCTGTTTGCATTGTTGAATAAGCGTTTATATATAGCAAACATATTTTATTGCTGCTTTTATCATTCTAAACTGATAAAACTAAAGATTAGTTTTATAAATTTTTATATTTATAAACATAGTATTTGAAACAGAACTAAATGATTGAAAGTACAGAAATATCTGGCTAACAAGTATCTATAGGGAGAGGCCACACCAGAATATTCTTAAAATTATTTTTAGGCCAAAGTACATCATATATGATAT
>JAQFXP010001472.1:0-19132 GCA_034693685.1 Belba bartosi
GTTATCAAGTTTGAAGTGCAAATTGAACATGTTCGAAGTGGCCAACAAATTAATTTCCTCCCGTTCCTTTCGGTCACCACCGGGTGGAATGACGACGTCATTGAAATTATGGTCGGGTCGGGAAACCCCGTCCCAGTCGTGATTCTCTATGTCCGTTACTGTCACTCTCATAGGTCGGGCTGTGCTGTTGAATACCCATAAATAAGTCTTTTGCGACGGCATTCTTGTTAGCTAGATTAATTTTGATAATTTAATTTTTAAACACAAATTATTTATAAAATTATAATTTTAAAAAAATTTAATATATATATTTAATAATATATTTACAAAATAATATTAATTTAATAATATATTATAATTTTATATATGCTTATTTTATAATATATACTTATATTTATATTTAAGTTAAAATTCTTAAATGTAGAAGTTTAAAAATATTTTTTTAACATAATATAAATATTATTAAAAGTTTATAAAATTTTAAAAACAAACTTACCAAAGTCTAGAAATTGATACTGTAATATGAAAGAGAAACAAGTTATTGTGTTAAACAAACTTGATTTGTTGAATATATTTACGGATCTGAAGGCAATCCTTTTATATTCAGGAAATGTTTTATCAAAAATGCGTAACTTAGAAAAAAGAAAGTTAGTTTTTTGCAGATACTACAACTATATTTAATAATAAAAAATATAATAGATTTAAAATGATTTCCAACTAAAATGTTAATTATTCTTACTTTATATGTAGTAATGATAGTTTCCTGACAATGTCGGGAAATGTGCCAAATAAATTATTAAAATAAAAAAATGACAAAGGAACAAAATGTTAAAATAAAAATATCACACAAAGAGATACTAACAGTAATATCTTATAAAATTTTAAATTAAGTAATTTTATGTATGGTCAATTATTTATTGACAATTTTAAACATTTTTACTAACACAGTTATTATTTGAATTATAAACATTAATAAGATTACCCGAAAACAATAATTACTATCATAAAAATAATTATTAACATGGCAATTATAGTAGCTCATTTATTTAGGCACACCTAGTTAAACAAAACTTGTAGTTTTATTAATCAAAATTGACCTTCACTATTATTTTTGTCATATTATTAGAAAATAATTTGTGATATAATGTTAAAATTATTAAAATATTATCAAATTATTTTTATATTAAAAAATAATAATACAGTCTATTCCGCTTAATGTTAATTTGCTTATTGTAAATAACCGATTATAGTGAACAGTTTGCTAAAAACAAAGTTTAAATATTTTATAAAATTTTGATTGTTTATAGTGAACCCCGCTTATAATAAACAAATTTTAAAAATATTCGGGATAGACTGTATATATATATAAAACAATTATCTAAAATTCAAGGTAGATTTTTTAACAAGGAAAATAATTCATTTAAATTCTAATTAATTATTTTATAATTTATTAAAACAATTAATAAGAAGCGAATACAATATGGTTTTTAGATATTTATCAATATTTCATAACATTTTTTATTTCAAATACAACAATCATTTAGAAATTTTAGTAATACTAGTAATAGACTTTCTTTAAGTAAACACTAAGCCTATCAAAACACATATAAAAAATAAAAACCTATGAATATTAATTAGTTTATTTATAATTTATGCTTAATTTATGTTTAATTTAAGATGCTATTTTTGATTAAAATCTATTTAATATGTTTGTTTTTATGCACATTAGTGGAAAATTTATTTTAACAACAATTATAATTAATTAAATCAATTTTAAAATTAAATAATTTTATCTTAATATTTAAAATATATATTATCAATAAATTAAAAGCATGCAACATTCTCAAAAATTTAAAAATAAAATTTTGTATTTAAAAACAGTTAAATATATTTAAATAATTATAGAATTATTTAGTCTTATTTTCTAGATAATGAAATCTTCAAAATATAGCAAAAATAATATTATATTTATTTAGACCTAATAATATATTTTGTAATTTTAAATAAAAGGATATTATTAATAAATATTACAATGTAGATATATCAAAATAAATAAAAATAAATTTCTAAAATAATTATTTATTCAAAAGGAAAATTTTAATAGAATTCAATTATTTATTGAAAAAATATAAATGTAAATATTTCGATATAAAAGTTATTTTTATTATTTTCATTAAAACATTTATTAACAAAAGTAATTAATAAAATTGATTAATAAATGTTTAATTTTTTGCTTGTTGTTGTATTTTAGTTTAAAAAATAAATAAGAATATTGTTGAAAATTATATTGAAAGCAAATTTAGCATTATTAATCAAATCAAATAAACATAATAAGTTATTAATAATGTTTTAACAAATAAATAATATATTGTCAAGGTTAGATATAAAATAATTGTCTGTTTAAATAGATTACAAATATTTTTAAGTTAAATTTTTTGTCGGATAAAAAATGTGTTAGGACATAAAAATATTTGTTAATTTTTAAATCCTTTTAAATAAACAAAAAAATATAAATAATAAAATAAACAAATATCCTAAATAAAAAATAAAAAATATAAATCACTTTTCTAAGTTAAAAATTATACAATTTGTTAAACGCCCTTAACATGTGTTAACATATTTTAAGCAAAATTTCTAATACTTTGCGCATAACATAAAAATGCTTAATATTCTGTACTTATATATATTAGAAAAAAATTCTTGTGTAAAATATTTAGCAGAACATAATAGTTTACATTATTCTACATTCAATAGCAAAACATTTACTAGCTAGATAAAAAAAATATAGCGTTAGACGACATCTGTGTATAAAAAGCAGCAAAAGTAGTAGCGATCGATATCTTGATCAGAAAAATGTCTGAAAAAGTAAGAGATGTTATTGTCATCGGCGCTGGAATTAGTGGTAAGTTTGCAGAAATGCTATTGTTTTTAATCAAATTTATTATAACACTAAAAATAACATGCAATTATCTAAAACAGAAAAAAATAATCAAACATTTACAATGTGAGCATGATAAAAGTTTAGCATATATTGCATAATGCTATACATATGCATAAATTGTTATATTTTCAGCGCTCAATATAAACATGAATATTAATGTTGAATTGCATTCTTGAGAAAAAATCAATAATTTAACCATTTCTGAGCCCTTAAGTACTAAAGTAATAAACTTATTACGAATTCTTAGGCTTAAGTGCCGCCACTCTTCTCAAAGATAATGGTTTGGATGTGGTTGTAGTGGAGGCCAGGAATCGGGTCGGCGGTCGAACTTATACAATAAAAGTAATAAAAAAAATAATTTTAATAAATTTATCGCAACGTTATATTAAATTAAAAATTTATCAAATTAGAATTCAAAAGTCAAATACTGCGACTTCGGTGCGGCGTATGTCGGGCGCTCGCAAGATCGCATGTTTAGGCTGATCAAGGAGTTTGACTTGGAACTTTATAAAGTGAACGAGGTTGAGGATCTGGTTCACTACAAAAATGTTTGTTCTTGTTGTAACTTATTTTAATGTATAATTGAAATATGAATTAAAAGAAAGGTAGTCTGGCAATTTAACATTTACGCAGAGTGATCGGCATTTAAAAATTTTTTTTTAAATGATGTTACTTTATTCAAATTGTTTTTATTTATAAATTTTATTTTGCTTTAATAAATTACATTAAATTACTTTACGGTAAAATAACATATAAAGCAAATAATCAAATTATTTAATTATTTAATATAAATTTACTTTAATTTTTAAAAATAAATAATATTTATAACGATAATATTTGGTCCAAAAACTCAAATTAATACTGTATATTTCTAATATTTTTATAGTTTAATGTTTAACTTTATGTTACTCGAAAGTAATTTCGTATTAGCTCAATAATAAGAAATAATAATTGAGATAAATAAAGGAAAATCAGTTTAAATTTACAAAATATGCCGATCGCTTCGCCAATTTAATAAATTGCCCAATTACCTTTCTTTGGCTCTCACCTCAACTTTATATATAAATCAATTTAAAATATAATAATTAAACTAAACTCTAGGGAAAAAGAACACAATTTAGGGCCGGAAGCGATCCACCCGTCGGCACATTCCTGGATCAGTTAGATCTGAACAATGCGATGCGTTTAATGGACAAAATGGCTGAAGAGATACCGACAGATGCGCCCTGGGATGCGCCACACGCTCGTGAATGGGACCAAATGACGTTCAAAGAGTTCGTCGCACAGAACACCTGGACATCAATGACCCGAGACTTCGCCCAAACCTTCATTAATATGAACGTCACATCCGAACCATACGAGGCGTCATTGCTATGGTTCCTATGGTATGTAAAGCAGTGCAACGGCACCCGATGTATAATATCTACCACTAACGGGGGTCAGGAGTTTAAGTTAGTGGGCGGTATGCAACAGATCAGCGAACGACTGACCGATAAGTTGGGCTCAAATCGGGTTTTGCTTAATAAACCAGTTGTCGGTATTACACAAACCGATAATGAGGTGACTGTGCGGGCACTGGACGGCACTGAATACAGAGCCCGTCATATAATAATGGCTTTGGCGCCACCGATGCAGCACAAGATCCACTACTCGCCCCCATTGCCCCCTTTGCGTAATCAACTCAACCAGAGATGTCCGATGGGGTCAGTAATGAAAGCCATTGTTTACTACCAAACGCCGTTTTGGAGATCCAAAGGCTTTTGCGGTTCGCTTATAGTCGAGGGTTTGGAAACCGAATACCCGATTGAGTTCACTCTCGACGAGACCAAACCCGACGGCACTGTCGCCGCTATTATTGGGTATTATATTTAAACTAAGAATTTGCAAGTTTACAAATTATATCGATACTTTATCATGTAAACTTTACACAAATGAAAGCATTGCTAAACTTAATATAAAGAATTTCTGTATATTTGCTATGATTTACAGTTAGAAAGTGATTGTCACTAATAATTGTTAATTTTGTTCTGTTTAGTTAAAATATGTTTTGATTTTATATTATTATTGTTTTTATATTAAACATTAACTTAAAAATTTATTCCTTAGTTTCATTCCGGCGGACAAATGTCGTCGAATACATGAGATGTCGAAAGAGGAGAGAATCGCTAAAATCACCCAATGCTTCGCCAAAGCCTGGGATACAGACGAAGCGCTTCACGTAATAAAAGTTTTTTAAATAAAATCTAAAAAATCAATTAAGACGTCCTTCAGATAATTGAGACTCTGATTATATAACCCATTAAACTGTCTATGACTATTTTCCTTGTACAGTTATTACTGTGCAAGGTCACTGAACAAAAATTAGCATGTAAACAAAAATTATATGTATTTATTATATCCTCATAGTATTTATGTCTGTTAATATTCTTATTAAAAAAATTAATTAAAATTTTATTTTTTTTAACAAAAGCCAACCCATTATGAAGAGTACAACTGGAGTGGCGAACAGTATTCGGGCGGTTGTTATACCACTCTGTGTCCGCCCGGTTTTCTGACCACTTTCGGTAGAGCTCTTCGGCAACCAATCGGTCGAATGTATTTTGCCGGCACTGAAACCGCCACTTATTGGTCCGGATATATGGAGGGAGGAGTTCAGGCGGGGGAACGGGCGGCCCGGGAGATATTAGCCGAGAGAGGCCTAATTAGTGCCGACCAGATCTGGCAGATAGAGCCGCCATCAAAGGTCTGTATATATATATATATATATATATATATAAATATTAATATTATAAATAATTATTTATTTTTTCTAATTAACCGGTTTATACGGCACAGGAAATATCGCACTATTACTTCAAACGGAATTTTTGGGAACGGAATATGCCGTCAGTCGGCTGTCTATTCAAGGCTACCGTTTTGGTGGCGACGTTAAGCCTAGCCATTGCCGTACCTCTTGTCTCACAAAAGTTTGACATTAGGCTCAGTTTTACTAAAAAATAGTTTTTTAAATTGATGTTTGAGTTGTAATTCTCATTTTTGCAAATTACTTTTTAATATTTAAATAATAAAAATTTTATTTTAATTTCTTTTTAATTTTACATGTTAAATTGTATTTTTTCTATTAAATTATTACTATATTAGCTAAAAAAGCAATCAATACTTAAAATTTTATTTGTTTAGTTTAATTAGCAGCATTAAACAAATCATTTTTTAGTTTAACTTATTAAAATTATTAAATTTAAATAATATATATATTATTCATTAAATACTCTAATACTGATAACAAACTTTTCCTGATAATAAATAAAAATAATAATTATAAAAATTTAAGTTGTATAATTTATGTTTTCTTATATTAATATCTAACTAGTCAGTAATTTTCTACAATAAAAGCTACTATTCATAGGCCGAAGCCTTTCTTCCTGCACAACCTGTACAATAAAAGCTAGAAGTTTGCAAAGATAACTAATTTATAAAATTAAATAAATAAATAACTAGCGCCTTGAGTAAAAAATTTAATTAATTAATTAAAAAAGTTATAATATCAACTATTTGAAATAAATTTTATTGTAATTACAAAAAATCTAAAAAGCTAAAATTAGAAAGAAAATTCATATACAGTCGTTTTTTATATTGTGGATCACTTTATCCAGATTGAGGATCACCTCAGTGTCTATCGTCCAAAATGAGAATCACATTAACCGCATTGAGTATCACTTACCAAGCGCCGTTAATTGGTAGGGTACGACTGGTTTAGCCACAAACTACGTATACGCTCCGTAGTTCTATATATTCAGGTGTGTGCCTTAAAACTGTGACCACTATCTAAAGTTACCATATCTCACGGTGAAATGACGATTCCTGACTGGGTCGAAACCCCTGGTTGTTCAGAAAGAAAGCTCTCGGGCGTGATAAAAAACTGATAAGTGACTGTTCTTCAGCTTAGACTCATCTTTAATCCATGTTATGCTTGAATTTGGGAAACTCTCAATTTGATCAAACGTAAAAATAAACGTTGTAATGCAAAACTTATTCATACCAGAAAAAATTTATTGTAATTGAGCAAACACAACTTAAACCGTCCAATTTGTCACTTTTCCAACTTGATTGCTAGCCAGATAATAGTGCAATAAACTGTAACTCATGATAATATTATAAATAATGAATGTGTTGCTCTAGAACAGGGCGTTTTTAGAAAACAATATAATGAATCGTTATTAATGACAAATATAAAAATATTTATAAATATATAAAAATTTAACTAGTATTAAATACAATATCGGCTAGATCTTAAACCCGGATGATTAATCTTCTAATCATTATGCTAACAACTTAAAACAAAAATTTAACATGTTTATAAAGCTATTTTAAATTAATTTTGTTAAAATGTTAATTTAAAATTTTTTTAATAGTTAGAATTTTTAGCTAAGTTTATAAATTTGTCAATAGTTATTTTTAAACATGATATAAAGATTAAAATATATAAAACAACAAATTTTAACTTTATAAGTAAATTACAAACTGACATTGTCAGAAAAAAAAACTTACATGGTTAAAAACTTTAACAATAATAATTTACCAAAAAATTTATTTTATAACATCTATTTTTACATTTAACCAGTAAACATATATTTTAACCAGTTTTACAAAGTCAAATTATAATATTTGCTGCATAAACAAGTTAAGCATGTTTGCTGTTTTAAATTTTAAATAAATTTCTAATTTTAATCTTAAAATATTAATATTAAAACATTTTAATTTCTAAGTTAAACAAAATTCTTAAAAAAAGTCAAAAATAGTA
This sequence comes from Belba bartosi, assembly GCA_034693685.1. Classification (NCBI taxonomy): domain Eukaryota; kingdom Metazoa; phylum Arthropoda; class Arachnida; order Sarcoptiformes; family Damaeidae; genus Belba; species Belba bartosi. The sequence continues at coordinate 7,743 of JAQFXP010001472.1, forward strand.
ATTTTTATAATAAAGGCAAGACTTATCACAACACAGAATATAATTAATTTAAATTAAAATTTTTTAAATAAAAAATTTGTTATTATTTTTAAAAAAAATTTATAATTAAAAAATTTAAAATTTTTGAATAAATCAAGTTTAGATACAAAACTTAATTTTAAAAATAAATAAAAATTACTTGTTTAATCTAAATAATTTGAAATACTCATAAACAAATTTTTACAGATAACCTCAAATCAATATGTGAATAATAATTTTATCATGTTGTTTTGCTTATATAAGAGTGATTTCCAAAATCCTTATCTATAATTATAAACATTATAAATATGCAAGGTCAATAAAAACAATTTTATAATTAATTCATACTATTTGTTCAATTTGTTTGCAGTTTAGAAAAATTATTTCAGTAAAATATTATAAAATGTAACTAGATTTAAATTGATTTTTATATTAAAAGATTAATTAAATTTTTTTTGTGTCTGGGGATATAACATTAATTGAATCAAGTTTGATAAAAAAAATGCCTTGCTTGCACAGCTCATTAAAAGATATTATCTAAAATGATAAGTTCACATTTGATAATTTTACTTAAAATTTAAATAGTAATTGATTCACTGAAATCCAAACTAGATAAACCAAAAACAGTGACAAATAAATTTGCTAGTTAAAATTTTCAAAAAGAAACCATTCTTTCATAGTTTAATAGTAATAATAATCTGTCTGTAATAATAAATCTTTAAAACATTTTCAGTTATAAATAATATTGTTTAAAATGTCTGAAAAAATAAGAGATGTTATTGTAATCGGCGCTGGAATTAGTGGTAAGTTAAAACAATTTAAATAAAAACCCAATATTTTTATTTTAATTAAATTAAAATAAAAGTTATCGAGCTTAAAAAACATAAAAGAATAAAAAAAAACAAAAACAAAATTGTTAAACAATATGTGTTTAAAAAATGTTAAATATGTGAAACTGCAATAAAAATTTAATATTAACTCTCAATACAAGTATAATATTAAAGTTGATTTCAATTTTTAAAAAATTAATAGTTTCTGACATTCTGTGGATTAAATCATTTATTTAAAACAAATTCTTAGGATTAAGTGCCGCTAAACTTCTCAAAGAGAAGGGTTTGGATGTGGTTGTGATCGAGGCCAGGGATCGGGTCGGCGGTCGAACTTATACTATAAATGTATACAAAAAAGAGTTAATTCAATAAACTATTTATTTACAAAATATATAAAAATCAAAAACAATTTAATTATCAGAACCCAATAGTGAAGTACTGCGACTTCGGTGGCTCTTACATCGGTCGGACTCAGGACCGTATGTTTAGACTAATTAAGGAATTCGGGTTAGAGTTGTATAAAGTGAACGAAGTCGAGCACCTGGTTCATCTTAAGAATGTATATACAATTATATATAAACTAATTAACAAAAAAATATAATATAATTAAAATAAAATACAATTTATTAATCAAAAACATAGGGAAACAGAACCAGATTTGGGAATGAAATCGATCCACCGATTGGCTCATTCATTGGTCAGTTAGATCTGAATCATACGCTGCGATTGATCGACAAAATGGGTGAAGAGATACCGGTAGAGGCGCCCTGGGATGCACCGCATGCTCGGGAATGGGATCAAATGACGTTCGAGCAGTTCCTCGAACAGAACGCCTGGACATCGACGGCCCGAGGCTTCGCCCAAACCGTTCTTAAGGTTTTGGTCGCTTCTGAGCCCTACGAGACGTCACTCTTATGGTACTTATGGTATGTAAAGCAGTGCAACGGCATTCGAACTATCTTCTCGACCACTAACGGGGGTCAGGAGTATAAGTTAGTTGGCGGCACTCAGCAGATTAGCGAATGCCTGGCCGAGAGGTTAGGCTCAAATCGGGTTTTGCTTAACAAACCAGTTGTCGGTATTACACAAACCGATAATGAGGTGACTGTGCGGGCACTGGACGGCACTGAATATAGAGCCCGTCATATAATAATGGCTTTGGCGCCATCGATGCAGCACAAGATCCACTACTCGCCCCCATTGCCCCCTTTGCGTAATCAACTCAACCAGAGATGTCCGATGGGGTCAGTAATGAAAGCCATTGTTTACTACAAAACGCCGTTTTGGAGATCCAAAGGCTTTTGCGGTTCGCTTATAGTCGAGGGTTTGGAACCCGAATACCCGATTGAGTTTACTCTCGACGAGACCAAACCCGACGGCACTGTCGCCGCTATTGTTGGGTATTATTATCTTTAATTTTATTTTAAAAATTTTAGATTAGAATCAAGTATAATTTTATTAGCTAAATAATTTTAACATTAGAAATTAATTAATTTTTACAATTTATAAACGCTATAAAAATAAAATTAGATTTTGTATATTTATATTTAAACTTATATTTATTTAACTATGTATTGATTTTGCGTTTTTATTATTGATTTTATTGAATAATTGCATTTATTCTTCAGTTTCATTCCGGCGGACAAATGTCGTCGAATACATGAGATGTCGAAAGAGGAGAGAATCGCTAAAATCACCCAATGTTTTGCCAAAGCCTTTCAAACGGATGAAGCGCTTTATGTAAATCAATATTTAATTATATCTTTAAAAATATATTATTTTTTTTAGATAATTAGTGAAATTGATAAATTAAAAAAAATCTTGTTAATTGAAATTGGATCAAGGTTACAATTTTTTAATTTGATAATTTCAAGATTACAGGAAAAACCTTAGCTTGTCAAAACAATGTCTTACATTATATATATTATCAAGACATTTTTAAAACAAATTAATAATAACTTGATCAAATTATTGAAATTTTTAAGCTATGATTAATCGCACAATAAATTAATATTAAAAAAATTTGTTTTTTAACAAAAGCCAACCCATTATGAAGAGTTCAGCTGGATGGGCGAACAGTATTCGGGCGGTTGTTATACCTCTCTCTTTCCGCCGGGTTTTCTGACCACTTTCGGGAGAGTTCTTCGACAACCAATTGGTCGAATGTATTTCGCCGGCACTGAAACCGCCACTTATTGGTCCGGATATATGGAGGGAGGAGTTCAGGCGGGGGAACGGGCGGCCCGGGAGATATTGGCTGAGAGAGGCCTGATTAGTGCCGACCAGATCTGGCAGATAGAGCCGGAATCGAAAGTTTGTTTAAATACGAAGTGATTAATATATTTTTATTTAAATGTCTTTCTTTACGGCACAGGAGAACCCGCACTATGACTTCAAACGCACTTTTTGGGAACGGAATAAGCCTTCAGTCGGCTGTCTATTAAAAGCCAGTGTTTTATTGACAACTTTAGGATTGGCTGTTGCCGTACCTGTTGTTTATAAAAAGTTCGATGATAGATTTATTTTTAATAAAATTAATTGTATATTTAATTAGATTTTTTAGTTGTAATTCATATATTTTTTAAGATTTATTTTTATTTTTAAGAATAAATATAAATTTTTATTTTATCTTGTTACATTTACTGTAAAAAATATAATTGAATGTAGTCAAATTGATATAAATTTGGTTTTAATATGTTGAAACATTAGTAATTAGATTTTCTATGCAACTCATTGAACTTTTACTCATTAAATGTAGAATATTCTGGATTATTTTTATGCTTAAAATTACATTAAACGTTTGGATTGTAAAAACAGGGATTAAGAAGCTCTGCTGATTTAGGGGGGGGGGGCGGATTTTACAAAAACATTACTTAAAACCCCCATACATTTAAGATAAAACTAGGTTTAAACCAGATTTAGTTAATTTTACTGATTTTAAATTGTTTTTAGCAACAATTTAGGGAAAATTTTTCTAATTTTGGTCTAAAATTAAAAAAACATTAAAGGTAGATTTTTTTAGCAGACTAAATGATAGAGAGGATAAATGTTAATTTTTTAAAACAGATGGTTTTGACTGATTCCCTCTTCTCAATTTTTAAGTAAATGTTTACAAGTTAGTTTAATCTTTATTTTATGGTTTTTTATTATTTAGAATATTAATATTTATAAAAATAAAAACAATTATACTAATAATGATTTATATTTTAAATTTTTTAATATCAAATATAAAGTCTATATATTAGACTAATATGTATTTTATTGATAACTAAATGACTTAATATAAATAAATTAAAGATGTAAAATTTTTATTTCAATATAAACATTTAAACTAAGTTTCTTTATGTAATAAATTGGAAAAATATGTTTTAAATTTAGCAGGGTTATAAAATTATGGAGAGCTTTAATCCATATAGATTGTTGCCACCTAACTTAATAATAGATTCAGTGGAAAATCATTTATATAGAATCGGTTTATGTCTCGAAAATAATTTCAAACAAAACCAAAACAGAAATTTTCTTCATAAACCAATTTTAGTGTTTACTGTTATTTTGATTAATTTGATCAGGGTAGTAATAATTAGTATTTTAACAGACAAAGATCTGTTAACTATTTTCGGCGATTTTTTTCATTTTTATAATATTTCATTTATTGGAAATATTGCTTATCTTTTGTTCGTTTTATTTGTATTTTTTTCACAATTAATATATTACTATAACTATAGAAATGGTATAAAACCGACATTTCTTGCAGTGTTTGAAATGATGTCGGGTTTGCGTTCGCCTATAAGTGTTGGTCTCAAAGATGAAGACGAAATCTTGGCTTTAATTAGAAAAACGCGTCAATTATTTGCATTTATTAGATTTCAAATCGAAAAAATATTGCCAATCATAGTTTTCCTTATGTTTATTATACCATTTTTAGTTTTTGAAACAAACATGTCGCTAACTCCATTTATTATATTGAATTTATTCTTATTTATTCTATCATCGTACTATTCCTATAATATAGTGGCATATCAAGTAATTAATTTTTATTTAACATGCTATTATTTAAAATTTAATATCAAATTAATAAACAATAATATTGAGCTAACTATTAAAAGTAATAAATTGTCGATTAATATGGACTACATTTTTCATAAATTTGATTCAATATATTTCGAAATCAATGAATACAATATAAAAATATTTTCAAAATTTTTATTTAATTTTTGGATAATTTTTGGTTGTTTTACAATATTTATGATTTATTTAATAGCATTTGTGGCGATGACTCTAGTGATCAAGTTGTTATTTGTTTATTTTTTATTTATTGTTATTATAATCTTTTTATTTGTTATATTCACCGCTTCTTCGGTCAACTATTCGGCCAATAATTCTTATAAACTATTGAATCGATTAATGCTTTTCTGTTCTGTAGTCAAAGAAAGAGATTTTTGTAGAAATAAACCGAAAATCAGATTAAACCACAAATTCAAGGTTAGCAATAAATTGTTTGCTAAATATTTTATTTAAATTATCAAGCTAATAATTTTGTTACAGCTACAATCTTTGATTGGTAGAGTAGGTCAGAAATGTATTGGATTTTCATGCTGGAAATTATTTACTATTAACTACTTTAGATGTTATGATGTAAGAGTTAAATGCACAAGCCATTATAATATCTTAAATTTGATTTTTTATTATGACTAATTTTTATTTTTTTATTATATTTGTAGGTAATATCGTTGCTATCTCTTATGTTACTTAAACTAATTGAATTGCAATCAAAATAAATTTATAGTTTTTAATTTACTCAATAATAGTTTGTTAAATAATTTATTGTTTTTTATAATTTGTTTTAATTGCAAATTATGTTAAATATTTTTTAAAATAGAAAAATATAAACGTTATTATTAACTTGTTTGTTAGATATAAGATAAAATCAAATAAATAGCGAAGTGCTCGTTCTTGTCCATTAAGCCGTAAATTATTAATAAATTTTTATTAAATTAAATACAATATAAAATTGCTTCATGCTAAATCTAAAAACTACTTATTAAGAAATGCGTTTATATATTTCATAACTTTTTCCAACCGATAGCCATTCGGATTAGTGTAAGGCGTTTTCAAATACCGTTCCGTATAATTAGTTTCCACAAAAATTTTTATAACATAAATATTTGATTAATTATTCAAAAATAATTTTAAAAATAATTGGAAAAGATTTAAATTCAAAATTAAGCTTAAATTTAACCAGTTTTAATTAGATTATAATTGTAATAAAGTTTCATAAACAATAAGCTGTTTTTGGTTTTTTGGTCAAAATTAAAAAATTATTTCTAAATTGGTTCTAAATTCGGTTTAAATTTAATTAAAATTAAGTAAATTTTTAGTATAAATATATGGATTTTTTAAGCGTTTATAAAAAACTCTATCCACTGAACCTGAGTTTTTGGTTAAAACCTTTTTAAACATCTTTATCCTGATATCCTTGCTCTCTTTATTAATCTATGGTGTTATTCAAGATTACATTAAATTGACTATTTGCGTCTCTTTATAGATTTGTTTTGCAACATTGTTTATAAATTAATTTTTTGAAATAGTAGAAAATCAATTAAAATAAAAATTTAATTTATTTTATTACTGATAAATAAATTTTATTTTTATTAAATATAATGAATATTTGAAAACAAATACTTAAATTTAAAAAAATTGTAATTTTTGTCATGCTATTGCAATTTTATATAAGTAATATTTGTTTAATTATTTTCATAATAGTTTTTGAAATTTAAGTGAATTTTATAAACTAAATGATCTTATTGATTTATTTCAAATACGTCAATTATAAACTTTTAAGGTATATAAATACAATACAATAATCTAAGTTTTTGTTGTTAGTAAATAAATTTATACAATTATTGAAAATGGATAATTTTAATTCAGTTCAATTAATATCTAAAAATTTAATTATAAATTCAGCAGAAAATCATTTATTTAGAATCGGTTTATGTCTCAAAAATAATTACGTAAAAACTCAAAAAAGAAATTTTATTCATAACCCGATAATTATTTTATTTATTCTATTAATAACTTTGACTAAAATTATTATTGTATTGAATGTATCCGACAATCAATTACTAATTATTATTGGCGATTGCATTCACTTATATAAAATCAAATTCGTTGGAAATATCACTTATTTATTGTTTGTTTTATTTCCAATATTTTCGCAAATAATATATTACTATAACTATAGAAATGGTATAAAACCGACATTTCTTGCAGTGTTTGAAATGATGTCGGGTTTGCGTTCGCCTAAAAGTATTGGACTCACAAATTCTGGCTTTAATTAAAAAAACACGTAAATTATTGTGGATTCTCAGGTTTCAAAATGAGAAAATATGTCCTTTCTTGAATTTCTTAGTTTACGTGGTACCATTTATATTGTATGAAACAAATACAAATTTAATTTTCTATATACTAATAATTCCAAATACAATAACTTTTGTATTGATGTCATACTATTGTTATAATATATTCTCATATCAAGTGATTTATTTTTATTTGATTTGTTATTATATGAAACTTAAGATAAAATCAATTAATAATTATATTTTGCAAATAATTAATGAAAAAATGTGGTCAATTAATACAGAATTTATTTTTTATTCATTAGATTCGATATATTCAAAGATCGATAAATATAATCGAAAAATATTTTCAAAATTTTTATTAAACTTTTGGACTATTTTTGGAAGTTTTGCAATATTTATGTTATATATAATAGCATTTGTTTCAATGCATTTTGTGTCAAAACTAATATTTTTTTATTTATTTTTGATAATAATTTCAATCTTTTTATTCGTTATATTCACCGCTTCTTCGGTCAATACTTCGGCCAATAATTCCTATAAAATATTGAATCGATTAATGCTTTTCTGTTCTGTAGTCGAAGTAAACGGTATTTACATAAATAAATTAAAAATTAAATTAAATAATAAATTTAAGGTTTGCTATAAATTGTTTTATTGATTATTTTTATTAAAAAATACAAAAAACTTTTTAAATTTTTATTAAATTTTTTAGTTACAGTCATTTATTTGTAGAGTCGGTGAGAATAGGATTGGATTTACTGTTTGGAAGTTATTTACTATTAATTACTTTCGATGTTATGAAGTGAGTATTAAATGCAAACATTTTATTTTAAAAAATACATATCTTTTTAATATAATATTTGTTTTAAAACTAATTTTTGAACTTATTTACAGATAATATCAATGCTATCGCTTTTGTTTCTGAAAATAATTGAAATGCCATTAAAATAACTAATAATTTTTATCTGGGCAATCTAATTTTTTAATATTAGTTTTCATTAAATAAATTACTTTAAAACAAAATTTTGAAAGTATAAACTTATTATTACTTTATTTTAATGCCTATTTAACATGTTAAAAACCTATTATTAATGTTTTACATAATTAATATCGAATATAAATTTTAAATTGCAAAAATCAGCTTATTAACTATTAATGGCGGATTTACATAGATGTAAAATGAGTTGGCCCAGAGTGCGATTTCTACTTCATCGATTTTGTGCACACATTTATAAAACGATCCGTATTAATAAAATATTGTAAATCAATTAAATTAAAAATTTATACCATATTGTTGGAACTATAAGTCATTTTTGGACATATTAAGTCATTCATAATTTATGCAATTGTATTTATGTATAGTTGCAAAAAATTAAAATTTGATATTAAATGTAACTTTACTATAAAAAAATAGTATATCTTGCTCTAAAATAATTATCAATTTTAAAGCAAACATCATTTTACATAACTTATTCATTAATTAATTGTTGCTTATAGACAAAATAAAAAATTTAATAAAAGTTATTAAGAAAAATTGAAACCAAATTAAAACATGTTACTATTTGTCGTTATTAACTTTTTTTTTACAAAACTTAATTATTTGCTATTATTTTTAAATTTCAAAAATAAAAATGAATTTTTAACATAATCTTAATTGGTTTCAATTAATTATAATAAAGTTTTAAAATTTCTTAATGTATTTCTAAATAAAAAAACTGTTTAGTTTAACAAAAATTTAACCACAATAGATTTGATGAATAAAGTTTATATTTTAAAAACAAAATCTATTAAAACTTTGCTATAAAATAGCAAATTTAAATTTTTTGAAAATAAGATTATAATTAATTAAATTTAAATTGAAAATGTCTTTAAACTGATGAATTAAGCATGGATAAACTAATGAATTAATTTACATTCAAAAATAGTTTTTGAACTGTTCCGCAAAAATGAATATAAATAAAGTTAAAAACAAAAAGTATTTGAAAATTGTAGCCAAGAATTAGAAATAATTGAAAGCATTTACGGAAAATATTTCGGCAAATGTTGAACTCATTTCAGTTCAACGAAACAAAACAATAAATCATTTAATTTAAGCGATTATCTGATGAGACCTTTTAGAGACGAAAAAAATTTTGATTTCATTAAAATTACAGTTTTGAGAGAAAATGTGTTTCCATTTGAAAAGATTTTCAATGAAATAAATGATAATAAACAAGAAAGTCATCTTAATGATCACAATGATATAAAATTATATTATTCAATGCATCATAAAAATAAACCAATTATTGTAAATCGGAATTCAGTTATGGAAACAATAATATTTTTTAAAAATATTTTAATAGAATTTCGTAAAACTATTGTAAAATATCTGTCGAATCCATATATGAATGAATGCAATGAAGACAAGTGTAAGTTAACACATATATTGCTTTTAGTTTACATCGAATTACACATCAAAAATGAGATACATTTTCAATTATTATTATTGTTTAACAAATGATTTGAGAATTTTATTAATCACCTTCTATTCATTTGTAAACAAATCAAAATTTAATTTAATTTTTATTTGTATTTAAACTTATTATTCAATAATTGTATTAAAAAGACATCGAAATAGAGACCAAAACTAATGCATAGTTTTAATGAATATATTGTTTAATAACTGTTTTGTTGGTTTAGTTAAATACTTTTGTCAAATAATTTAATTATTTCTTAATTATTTAAGACATAAAATCTATTATTTGATTAGTTTTTTCCTATTTTTGTTTTTAAAATTTAATTAAACAAAATATAAATTAATAATAATTTTTAATAATTCACAGAAATTCTTAACTATTACTTAATATAGTTTTGGTTTAAACTTATATTTATTCAGATAATTTTTAATAATTGATTAATTTTAAAGTTTTTATTACAATTTGTAAACATATGTTTAATTATATTATAATTAATTCAATTTTAAACATATAAATAACTTAACTCCAACGCAATTAAATTTATAAACTTATAGTTAAAATTTTTATTTAATCTAGACAATTTATAATTGCAGAAATTTTTATAATAAATTTAATTCTAAATAACAATAAAATTCTTGTCATTCAAACCTAAACTAATTAGAGACAAATGATATGTTTAAAATGAAAGTGATTTCAGGCAAGTGTTCAATGATCTAATCAGTTTTTTTTATAAATTCTTACAATTTTTAACTCATTTTCAAAAAAAAGTTTTTGTAAATTCTAAAATTTATAATATTTGAAAATTTATAAAAATTTTACAAATATATTTTAAGAATTTATTTTTCCTACCCAACTTGTCACATTAAATTTGCTAAAGTAATTGAAAAAATAATTTTACATGAATATTTATTAATAATTTTAAGTTAGTTTTATCGCAAAACATATACAAATCGCTGGTTTCTTATATTTTAATTTGTATTCGGACTAGTGTTTTAAAATTAGAAATTATCTCAAAAAATGCGAGAAATTTATAGAAACTTTCTCGGGAAATTTCCCCCAATGGGATTTCCATTATATGCTATATAAATGCACAAATAGATAAATACAATACAACAACAATATTTTAACTACAATTAAATTAATAACAATATTTATGTTTAATCATTGTAAATTATTAAATTATATAATTATAGATAAAATAATTTATTAAAATTATATCTTTGCTTTTTTAAAATATCAACCATGACAATTTTTAGAATTGTTTCATAGACCGAGTAAACCTCTAGTACAAAATACAATAAATGGGCGAACCAAATGTTATTGATAAGGGCTTTTTCCAATAGCTTAGTTACTTAAACGCGCACTGATTGGCTCAAAAACAGCTATTTGTTAAAATCAACCAATCAACGAACACATAAGTGATTTTATGTCATATAAGCCAATTGAAAAAAGCTCTTCATTCGTAACTTTAAACAATAATAACGCGTCTAACAATTGTCATTGCTATATTTATAATTTTTTAAACATCTCACAGCCAAAACTTTTTTATATTTTGTTTTAAAATTTTTAATTATATATTTTAATAAAAATTAATTACATGTTAATTAAAACTAAATGAAATTTAAATGTTTTATTTTGTGTCATAATCCAATACCGGATTTGAGTTTTTATCTAGAGTATTTCAGATTTATGCAAGTTAATTCCCTAAAATTTATCTGAAAGTTTTT
>JAQFXP010001473.1:0-19132 GCA_034693685.1 Belba bartosi
GTTCTTTTGATAGAGTTTTCAAAAGAATTTTTGAATCTTTCGACAACTCTTCTGTCGGGCGTTTCTTAAGTCTAATTAATTTTCCGGTTTTTACATCAAACTGTGATTCAGAAATATCTTTTGTTAGTTTAGGAATTTCGGTGGATTCAGTCTTTTGTTCTGAAATTACTGTTTCCGATACTTGTGAATCATATTTGTCTTTAATTATCTGCTCTTCATTTAATTCAAATTCATTTTTTTTTGTTATATCGATATTTAGAAATTCTTTTTGTAATTATTATTTAAAATTAAATATTTCCAATATTAAAAACCTTAAAACTGGACTTGGTAACCATTAACTTTTAATATATCTTAAAAATAATTTTAAAACCTAAAACTCGTAAAACTGTTTAAATTATTTTTTTTTATTTGTAAAACATTATCGGTTCTAAAATTAAATTCAATGTTTGTTTCGTTTTATTTTGATTATTCAAATCTTAATTATTTCTTAATTTCATTTATAGATAACCGAAATATTCGATTATTAATTAATTCAATCGACATTTTATTTATTTTTCATTTGGTTCATATATTCTTTTCAATTCTGTCGTTCTTAATACCACCCCTGCCCTGCCTTCCCTCCTTTTCCACCTTTCCCACAATTTCTCCATACCTTAGCAAACATACCTTTCTTTGGCTTAAGAGGAAAACCGATCGCAAATATAAATATTTTAAATTCAAATTATGTTTGAATTTCATTATTAATTAATAATCTTTTACTCATATTCTTAATTATATATATAATTAAAATAAATATTTTTCAAATCACTTACCCTCTGGTCTTCCGGTGCGTCAAAGGCATCGAAATGTCGATCAATGGTCATATCGGCCAACGAAACGGCTTCACCGGCCGGTGACTTAGCCCTAACACTGTATTCTCCGATATCTTCTTCGAGCGCTTGTATTACAAATAATTTCGATTTTTTCTCTTCAGTAGTAATCCGAAAGTCTTCGGATTCATTAATTATCCTCTGATTGTGAAACCATTGAATTCTTGGCACAGGATTTCCACTCACTTCGACATCCAATACAAACGGTTCTCCAATAATCGCTTTAAAATTTCTGAGCGGTTTAACAAAATCTGGCGCTTCGTATAGTTCCGTTTCATCGATTATCTCAAATTCACGATTTTCTGAAATTATTTTATTATTCCATTTATTCACAATTTAATCCATCCCTTCCCACCCGTCCCTTACTTACCGTTCACTTTGAGACTGGCTTTTGATTCAGATTTTCCGAATTTATTTTCTGCACTACAGGTGAATATTCCGATGTCGTCGACAAAAATTTTTCTTACAGTAAGAGTCGCTAAACCCGTTTCGACCTCGAATTCCATCACAAAGTTCTTCGATTGTCTTATTAGTCGTTTGTTGTGAAACCACTTGATATGTGGACTCGGATTTGCTTTCACTATACACTCCATACTTATCATTGATCCCTCGAATACTGATTGGTCTTCAAGTTGTTTAACAAATTTTGGCTTTTCACCTGTTTTTAACAAATTCTCATTTTTCTTACATGTTTAATTTAGGTTTAATATAATTAAATATTAAAATTATTCATTAATTTTATTAAGATAAAATATATTTTTAAGACATTTACAAATATTCTAAAAATTAATTAATAAAATTTAATTAATTTTAGACCTATTCTAAGTTATTCTTAACATAATTTTTTTTAAATAATGTTTTGATATTAATATTTAATATAAATACTATATACACTCTTTGTAAAAAGTATTCGCACGATTGAAAACTAATCTAACTATAAATTTCAAAGTTGTATAACTTTTTTGATATCAATTCAATTTTTGAGTTTTTGGTATCAAACGAAATTTACTGTAGATTTTGAAAAAAATATCAAGCTAAACATAAGTTAAAAGTATTTTCTTAAATTAGATCAGTTAACAAGAATGTTTTAATAATTAAATTGTATATATTTAATTAAATACTTTATTATTTCATTTTTATGTTTAGTTATATAAATATTAATAACCAAACAATGGCATATGCAAAACTAATATTATTATTATTATTATTATATTATTAATACATTCTACTGTATTTGTTAATCTAATGTATATTAATTTAAAGATATTATATAATTAAAATTAATTAAGTGTAATTATTCTAATATAAATTAGAATAATTGTATAAATAGCAAACTTTACATGTAAAGGACATGTACAGTATAAAAAATTAGAATGTTAATATTTTTAAAATTTTAATTTTTAATGGAAAAAATAGAAAGTTTACAAAATTATGCACTACAATTTTACAAACTAATTTCTCTATCATTTTCCTTTCATTTTCCCAACTTTAAATTTTTAAATTCTAAACACAATATTATATTCAATAAAATTATGTTATTTTGAATCGCGACGATGCAATCAATAAATTATTTAACATGTTTAAACTTCTATTGAAAATCGAAATTTCAAAAACTTTTAATTCACCTTTCTAATTTTGTACAAATTTTAAATTACGTTTTACTGCATTTAATACTTGTTAAAGATTATAATTATAAAAAACATACGAAAATCTTTTTTAGAAGAAAGCTCCCTTGACAGTCCCTTATTTTAAAATTTATTTCTTAAATATAACAATGTATACTTAATTTACAAAAAAATCCCCCTGATTTTGAAAATTTGCATACCCCCCTGATATTTATTACAAGAAAATGTACCATTTTCTATATAATTTGCCGGTCGCCAAATTTTCCCTAAATTGGTGCTAATCCCGGTCTAAATACAGTTAAATTATATCATAATTATAAGGTATTTTTGAACATTTTTAAAATCCCTTCCCTGACTTCCCCCCAACCCCCTGGATCGGTCGACCTTCTAAAGCTCTGCTCTAGTGTTAATAGAATAAGAGATAAATACTTATATAATAAAGTCTTGCAAATAATAGACCATCATCATGAGTCATGACTAATGTCTCGAAATAGTTAATTGTTTTTATTTTTTGTAATTATTTGTCTTTAAATCTCTCATTAGTAATGAGTCGCTATAAAGTTCTAAAGTTCTTCTGACATACAGTATATCTAATTTAATAGAAAACTATATTTATATATTGATATCTGACTACGATTTGCGCAATGATATACTGAATAGAATTTACGCAAAATCGAAACATTTGCGTCGATTCAGAAACAAATTCTAAAGCATTTCTCTCTCTCTTTCGTTCTCTATCTCTCTCTCACTTCTAAACTGGGTTTTAGTCAAAAGTTTTCTCAATTTTCGTAAACAACTTAAAGCGCAAACAATTCAAACTTATTATTATTGAATTGAATTGAATTGAATTGAATACCTTTGAGAGTAAGTGCGGCGGAAGATGACTTGACTCCAGCCCTGTTAATGGCTCGGACTGTATACTTGCCGGCGTCGTACGGCTTGACGTCTTGAATGACAAGTTTCAACATTTGTTTGTCGAATGAAATGTTGACAAAACGTGACGAACGGATCTTTCGATTACCGCAAAACCAGTAAAGTTCTGGTTTAGGCTTTCCTTCGACTTTACACTCGAAAACAGCTATATCTCCGATCTGTAATGAAGAGCCTTTGATGGGAACTGTAAATTCCGGCGCTCTCTCCTCTTCTGGCCCTAAATCATCCGAATCTATGACCGACTCATCGCTGGACAACAGTTTCGTAGTTTCGGCCCTCAGTCCTGAAATGTATAAATATTTTGAACTTTATTTCGGTTTTCGACTAAACTTCTTAACTCTCTTTAAAGTGACTAATCATTAAACTAATTGAATGTCTTTTTAATAATTAAATTTTTATTCAAAATAATTTAGTTGTAATCAAATCCTTTTTTTCTAATTAACTATAAATTTAGTCCAATTTTTTAGATTTTTTAGATTTTATTTTTATTTATTTATTTTAATTATCAATAAGTATTCGTAAATACTATTAATTATAAAACTTTTATTTCTATTAATCAATTAAATTGTTTCAAGTCTTTCAAACCAAAAATTCTAATTCGATTCGAATTATGCTATTAATTGTAATATTGATTGTATACTAATTGTACTGTATATACAGTTTATGCATATTGACGTATTGACATATTAATATTGTATGCAAGTAGTAATTGTTTGAATATATAATTATTTATATTTAGTAATATTTCAATTAAATGCATTATTAGAAACGAAAGCATTATTTGATATAAATTTTACAGAAATATCGAATTACAGAAACCCAGAGGAATGTGAATAGTGTTTAGAGTTTATTCACATCCCTTCCCTATCGCCTTGAGTATGCCTTCCGAACCAAATCCGTTCGCTTTTGTCTAAAAATAGCGAAGACCTGATTTGGTTGTGAAGAACACCACTCTATCCCTTCCCAGACATGTCAGGCGTAAAGAAAAGATGCTTTCAATGCAAATGAATTGTATTTTAGATTTGAAAGATTTGAACATTTTTACAGCACTTTTAGGTTCAAGAATTTTAGTTTATATTTCGTATGAATACAACATTTTATATGTCATTAAAAGTCATATGACGTATTGATTTGAAATATTATCAAGAAGTTTTTGACAAATTTTTGTTTTGTTTAAACTTTCCAATTATTAAAATTTTTAAGTGATTGTCAAAATAAAAATAAAGCTATAAATAAAAATTTCATTTTATGTAATCTAATTGTTTGAACAAATAAATTATTTCATTCATATAAATAGTTTTCAACTTAACATTAGTTTAAATATTTAGTTAATATTTTAGTACTTAATCTCTATTCATAATCGCTTTAATAAATAATGAATTTACAAAATCACAAATTATAAACCAACGATCTGAGTACCAAGCTATTTTATAATGCTAAATATTTTATTATCAAACTATTCAATAAATTAAAACAAACAATTTCTAAAATTATGTATTTTTACTATAAACTGCCCAGGCGCTTTAAATCAACTTTAAGAATAATTAAACAAAATTTATTCTATGAAAACAATTGTAAAATTATTATAGCATTAAAATTAACTTGTGCAAAATATTATTAACTTGTGAAATAATAAAACAAACAAATTTGTAAAATTTTAGAAGTTAATATTGTTTAAAACGACAGGGCAAAATACCGTGGCAAATAATATTCATATATTAACTGGTTGTTTTTGATTGCTAAATATAATGTCTATTTTTTGCATTTTTAATAAAAAATAATTTTCTTTATCTAAGTGTAATTTCTATCCTGAAATTAATAAATAGCATGATACAAATATCATTGGTTTGTAATGTATCAATAGTTTAGCACAAAATCTATGAATATTTTAATATGAATTCAAAAATTCAACAATTTTTCAAAATATAATAAATGTGAATAAATGCCAATAAATATGAATAAGTGAATGAATACATGCAATGAAAACGAATTGACAAACACTTAAAGCAATCATTTGATCAGTCGATTGGTTTGCATCAGTTCTCTACTTCTGCTTACTTTCAACTGTGAGTCGGGCGGAAGAGCCGCTCTGGCCGAGGGGTGTGGCAGCGATGCACTCATAGATGCCCTCGTCCTCCGGGTAGGTTTGTCTGATGACAAGCGAACAGGAGGCGCTGTCCTGAGACATCTGACCCGAACGGCCAACAAGTCATTAAATATTTGCTCATTTCCTGACCAATGATTGCTTTACCTGAAAGTCTCGCGACGGCTCTATCACATGTCCGTCGCGATACCACGTGATCTTAGGGGTCGGTGAACCCGACAGTGCTGTCACGAACCGGGCCGGACAGCCCTCCGTGACAGTCAAGTCAGCCAATGGAGTCATTTGAGGACTCGATTCGCTCTCATCTGACAATTAAGTATAGATTTTGATTAGTTTTCGGTTTAATTCAAATCGATTTGACATCAATTACCGATAACTCTTAGTTTGGCAGAAGTCGAAACTCTTGCGGCAATACATTTATACATTCCTTCGTCTTCAGCAAACGCTTCCGATATTCTCAAAGTGTGATACTCTCCGTCTTCAGTCATTCGAAAATAGCGGCTCTGCTTAATCTGCTCGCCCTCTCTCAGCCAAACCACTTCACACGCTATCAATTCAACAATAGTTTAATTAATTTCAAATTTGGATTTTCGAAACCAATTGCTTACAAGAAGTTCCACTGATCCGACACCTGAATACGGCTGTCTGGCCCTCTCTAACCGTCACATCCTTAAGCGATTCAATTAGTTTTGGAATCATTTCTTCTTTAGACAACTGTCTTACGAGAACCGGAGCCTCTATTAAGACCTGAGCCGTACAGCGAGCCTCTCCTGCTTTGTTAATGGCCACACACTCGTAGGAGCCCTCGTCACCAGAGCCGGCATCAATCACCAGAAGGGTGTGCTGGTCCTCGTCCTCAACTATTTTGCATTTTTTGTTTTGACTAATTCTTTCTCCATTCCTAACCCAATAGACATTCAATGGTTTAGATCCACTCAACTTCGCATCCAATCGAATCAATTGGCCGACTCTTGTGGTCACGCATTGAATAGTCTTTATAAAACTCGGAGGAATCAAATCAGAGCTCTTCACTTGTCTTTGTTCTAAAACAAACCAATGATTTCATTAATATTTAGAATTAATTTCATCTAAACTCATCCATACCTTCAACTATCAGATTAGCCGAACATTTAGCAGATCCGCCCCTATTCTCCGCTTTAACGCTGAAAATGCCGGAGTCTTCGACATAAACTTCTTTTATTATTAATGTCGAACTGTTTTCTGTTGTTATTATCTAAAAACAAAATAAATTTCTTTAATTAATAACAATTTGCGTTTTGACTACAAATATAATCATAATTTTATAATTACATTAAAATCTTGTGAGTCTTGAATTAGAAAACCTTCTCTAAACCAATTAATAGTAGGAATGGGAACGCCTGTAAAAGTGCATTCAAATCTGGCCTCATTTTTCTCATAGGTGCGCGAGGGCTGGATCTTTTTGGTAAAAACTGGAGCTTTAGTTTCGGGAACTTTTCCGAAAACTTTGCGCTCTTTGGTAATAGTCTTGTGCTCGTGATCTACACTTTCAGTCTGCCTGATGTGTCGCGTTATCTCCGAGTCTTCAGTTTCTTCTTTTTGGATCTGTTTGTGAGTCTGAACCACAACTTCTTTGCCATGAATTAGAGATTCGGGAGAAGTCGGAGCCTTTGACTCAATTACTCGAGTTTTTTCTTCACTAACTCTTTCTTCGCTAACAATCGGTTTGTGTTCGTAGACTCGTATCTCCTCTTGAGTTGGAGTTTCTTTAGGCGCAGGGGTTGGGGTTGGCGTCACTTCCACTTCTTTAGCCTTTGTTTGAGACTTAATAAAAATCTTTTTCGGTTTTCCTAACATATCGTCAGGTGTTTCGACACCAGTTGTAGCGCTCGGTTGCAAACAGACTGTGCCGTCAGAGTCAATAACTCTGTCGTCTATCACTTTATCCCTGATTTTAATTCTATTGTTTTCGTCAACTTGGCCCGTATACCAAACCACTTCTTCAGTGCCTCCCGGAGTCACTCTCTCTTCGAAAACTTTTTCGATATCTGAGTTCTGTCTTTCGATTTGATATTTGGTTACATTTTCGTCATAATATGCTATAATATATCAAATAATTCAATTGTTTTAATGTTTTTCACAAAAGTTTTAATTAATTAAGTTTTTTAACATACGTTTCGGCGAATGTTTCAAAACTACTCTATAGTCATCATTCCTAGGCTTAACATCAAAAGTAGTGCTACAATAGGCCTCTCCAACACCATTCTTCGCGTAGACCTCCAGTATTCCCTTATCGTATTGTCTAGACTTTGGAATCTCCAAGTGATACATCCCGTCGTACCTGAGTTTATATCTGGAGCCGTCAACTATTGTACTGCCGTTAATACTCCAGAGCACCCGAGGCTTAGGAGTGCCAATAAGACGACAACAAAATTTGGCGCAATCGCCCTCTAATACTACCAATGCTTCTGGTTTGAGCACAAACTCAGGAGGAGTTCGCTTTTGTTCCGGTTCTGTCTTTTCGATTCTGTAGTTTAATTTTTTTAAATTTTATGAAAAAAAAATTTAATTTAAATATAATAAATAAAAAATGTCTCACTTTTGCCACGAAGTCTCTGTTTCTACGGCTGAAGACACTAGAGTCGACAATTGAGAAGTAGTAATAAGCGATGGTTTGGCCTTTACTGTCACCACTGCTTTAGTCATATCTTCACCTTTTGGTGACTTTGCACAACAAACATATTCTCCCGAATCCTATTAAATCAAATAAATAAAACTTATTTTAAGTTTTATTTCAATATAATGTCAAACCTCTGGATAAACAGATATAATATCTAACGAAACAAAACCAAAATCGTGTATAGATTTGTGTCGATGACCAGACCGTAATGGCTCGCCGTTATGAAACCATTCGACAGCCAACTGGCCATCAGTTATGGGTTCGAGTCTGCACTCAAAGTGAATATTATCGCCTTCTGTCAGATGTTCTATAGGTTTGATTCGAGTAACAAAACGCGGCTTTTGAAGTGAGACGTCTTCAGTCAATCCCTCCTGAATTAGGGTATATTCCGAGTGTTTAAAGTGTTTAGATGAAACACCCGGTGGAAGTTGACTGTCCAATACAATGTCTTTTTTGGCTGCAATTAGCAATTTATTGATAATCAATCAATCAATCAATCAATTAGTACTCTTATGTTTAATTACCTTTAATTTTGACGACTGCTTGGGTCGAATCAGACCCCCATTTGTTAGTCGCGACGCACTTATAAACCCCTGAATCCCGAGGAAAAAGCCAATCGATTTCGAGTACAACATATCCGAAGTCATTGACAGTATGAATGCGCGAGCCTTTCAATCAAATAACTGGTTATTTCCAATTTAATTCTTATTTCTAGCTATGAATCGACGCCTACTTACCCGTAACTAAAGGCTTGTCATTCAAATACCACTCACACGTCAAAGTCGGATCTCCAATGGGTTCTAATCTGCACTCGAAATGTGCGGAATCGCCCTCTAGTTTGTGCAATAAGTCTTTGATTTGAGTGAGAAATTTGGGCACTTCTGCTCTTTCCGTCTCTTCTCTAATTGGTTGTGGCGATTGACTCATCATTTCCTCAATTCTCTGAACACTGTCGGCGCCCGACATGTATTCGACCGGCAGTTGTGAATCCAAAACAACTGTCTTCTGACTCTTCACTTCCAGTCGACTCGAAACCGTGTCTTCGCCGAACTTATTGATGGCTTTGCAAACATAAAGCCCAGAGTCTCGTGGGTAGGCCTCAGATATTTCGAGCACAACATATCCAAAATCACTTATAGTTCTAAATCGAGATCCGGTGACCAAAGGCTTTCCGTTTAGAAACCACTCGACTTTCATCGTCGGATCGCTTATTGGTATTAATCGAGACTCGAAGTGTACGAAATCGTTCTCTTTTATTGATATGTCGTTTAGTTTATTCAAAAATTTTGGCGATTGTTCTTCAACTTGAGTCCAGCTCTCACTCACTTGATGTTCGACTGACTCTTCGAATTGCGTCAGTTTCTGAAACGTTGTTTCCATTCCTTTCGGAAGTTGACTCTCGAGAACCACTTTACGACTCGATTGACATTTGATATTAGAGGTCATAACGGCTTCTCCACTATTATTGGTGGCCCTCACAGAGTAGAGTCCACTGTCTTCCGCATAAACCGGGTTTATCTCAAGAACAACAAAACCGAAGTCAGAAATAGTTCGAATTCTATTGCTAGCCCTCAAGGGGTGGCCATTCTTTAACCACTCAATCTCAAGGCTCGGGTCATCATTCGGTGTAATTCTAGTCTCAATGTGCAAACCATCGCCTTCTTTAAGGTTAGCTACGTTTTCAAGCGGTGCCTCAAAACGGGGCGAATCGAACGTCACTTCTTCGCTGAATTCAATCGGTTTAATATCGAGTGATTTCTCGTAAAGAATCAAATTTTCAATTCCTTTCGACATGTCTTTAGGTAACTGCGATTCGAGAATCACTTTTGCTTTCGCTATCAAATCATAAATTAATTTAAAATAAATACTAAAAAATAATTGAATTAAAGAATTGAACTTACGTTTGCACTTCAGTGCAGTAGTGGTTGAGTCGGTTCCAAAGGCATTGGTTGCTCTGCACTCATAGGCTCCGCTGTCGTTCTCATCACAGTCTATGATATCGAGTACAACACAACCGAAGTCGTGGAATGTCCTAAATCTATGGCCCGACCGAATAGGTTCTCCATTCATATACCAGTCGACTGTCATCTCCGGGTCATTAATTGGAATTAATTGTGTCTCAAAGTGAGCGCTTTGGCCTTCACTCAAATTAGTCAACTCTTTGATTGGGCTCAAGAATTTGGGCGCTTGACTGGTGGTCGGGGTTATATAGCTCGGGGTTTGTATGTTTGCATATCCTTCTAAGGCATAAATTTGTTCCATACTTTCCGGAAGGAGCGTATGTTTCACCACTTTAGTGGTTGGACTGCATTGTAGGGTAAATCTGGTTGTGTCCGAACCGCACCTATTGGTCGCAACGCACACGTATTCACCCGAATCTTCCGAATGTATGTATGATATATCCATTACTACATATCCAAAATCACTCAATAACTTAATCCTAGAACTGGGCGTAAGTGGACGTCCGTTATGATACCACTCAACTCTGAGTGTCGGGTCTCCAATTGGTTCTAATCTGCATTCCAAGTGAGTACTCTCTCCCTCTTTCAGACCTAATATACTTTGCATTTGTGTTGTGAAGTGAGGTCTCTCTCCTCTCTCCGATTCAATGCATTCCAATTGGAAACTGATTTTATCGGTTCCGCAATCATTGGTCGTAACACAAGTATAAGTTCCGGAGTCTTCGATTCGAATGTTAAATATTTCTAATATAACAAAACCGAACGAATCGATTGTATGAATCCTATTGCTCGCTTGAAGTGGCTCTTCATTGAAAAACCACTCGATAGTCATGGATGGGTCGCCAATCGGTGTCAGACTGGCCTCTATGTGCGCGGACTCGCCTTCACTTAAATTTGTTATATGTTTTGAAACTAAACTGATTTTTGGAAGCCGGACCTCCTCGAAGTCCATGAGCTCTTCTTTCGGTTTACTTGATTCTAATTGTCGAATACTTTCCAGTCCTCTCTCTCCGTCCGGATGTAATGTCTGAGCAAATACTCCACTCTTTGCCAATACATCGATTTGTGTTGATGTGAATACTTCTCCCAATTCATTGCTCGCTCTGAAAGTCAATTATTTATTTATTTAATATTAATTCAATTAATTGTTAGAAAAGAAGTAATGTCTGAATGTCTGTCTGACTGACTGACTGACTGACCTGCAGGTGTAAACTCCACTATCTCTGGGCCATAGGTCATGAATATCCATAACTATGTAACCGAAGTCAGTAGAAGTTGCAAATCTCGAACCACTAATGAGTGGCTGTCCGTTAACCAGCCATTCAATGCTAAGATTCGGGTCATTGGACGGCTCGACCCTACACTCCAAATGCAATCCTTCGCTTTCGTTGACTTTGAAGTTAGGTTTTAATGGTCTAACGAAATACGGTTTCGAAAATTCCGGTTTCTGTTCAATAATTGGCAACTTTTCTATGCATTCCTCCAATTGCTTAATGCGATCCAATCCTTGCTGACCCATTGGGTGCAGTGTTTGCGTATCGATTGGACTCTTTCCCTTCACTTTCAGAGATGCAGTGGACAGAGCCTCACCTTTTTGATTGAGTGCTCTACAGGTGTAGATTCCAGAGTCTTCCGGATAAACAAACGCAATATCAACCGAAACGTATCCGAAGTCATGACTGACGGCATATCTGCTTCCGGTGGGCATTGGCTGACCGTTTAGAAGAATTTCGTATTTCATTGTAGGGTCTCGTGAGGGCTCGACTCTGCACTCAAAGTGTGCGGAATCGCCTTCTCTCAGCTCTATGTCATTTATATGAGACACGAAGTATGGCTTTTCTGTTTCGAATTCTTTTGTCACTTCTTTTGTTGGTCTAAAGGCTTCGAATTCTTGTATTCTTTGCCAACTTTCCGGATGTAATGAACGCAAATCTAGATTTTCTGCGCCTAAACCCAAATAATTTCAAATTTTTAAAACAAATTTTTATAAAATTATAATTAAATACTAGACATACCCTTAACTTTGATAGAACAGGTAGATGTGGACTCTCCCGAGTCATTTACGGCTCTGTAAGCAACAAATAAATAAATTTTAAAATAAGACAATAGTTAACCAAAAACAACAAATCAAAAATAAGACAATAGTGACTGACCGACATGTGTAGATTCCCGAGTCTTCTGCCTTAACGTCCATTATTTCAAGAGAAATGAGCCCAAAGTCAAAACGAGTTGTTATTCTTGAGCCCAAAACCAAGTATTGACTGTTTTTATGCCATTCGACGATTAGCTTATCGTCATTCGACGGCTCAATTCGAGCCTCAATGTAGACATATTGGCCTTCTTTCAGGTTCTCTACACTCTTAAGCTGTTCTATAAACACCGGTCTCTCAAATCTCTCTTCCTTCGGCTCTTCCGCTCTTTGAACCTCACTTTCAAAGGCCTGGGTTTGTCTGAAAGCTTCCGGGTGTTGGCATTGGGTGTCAATTAGCGATAAAGCTATTGAACAAAATTTATTAATTTAATTGTTTTTTAATTTATATTTCACTTTAATTCGATTAATACCTTTGACTCTCAATGAAGAAGAAGTAATCGCTTCTCCGGATCTATTAATCGCTTTAATCATATAAACGCCTGTTATTTGAGATTTTAAATTGAATTAAAATTTTAATTAATATTAAATTTAATTTAAATATTAGAAAGAAGTAAAAACCTGAGTCCTCGGGAACTGTAGAAGCGATGTCTAGACTCACATAACCGAAGTCATGCGAAGTCGCAATTCTTGAGCCCATCAGCAGTTCATTGCCATTCAAATACCAAATAAAGTCCAACTCTGGGTCACCGACCGGTATAGCTCTACACTCGAAGTGAGCCGACTCTCCTTCAGTCAACTCAATTGGACCAATGAGTGTAGTCGTAAAGACTGGTCTATCGAACATGTGTTCGGGTTCTTCGCGGGGTTTTCGGTATTTCGAGCGCTCGAGAGCTTGAATTTGTTGCAGTCCTTCCGGATGTTGTGATTCGATCTGAACGGCAGCTTTGGCTGAAAACAAGTTAATTACTAAAGGTTTGTCAAATTAACACTTGATTCGTGGCTTACATTTCACTTTCATGGTTGCTGTGGTAACGGCTTCACCAAACGAATTGGTCGCTCGAATCATATAAATGCCTTTTATTACAAACAATCAATAATTTAAGTTATAATCACTAAAACAACAATACAATTAAGCCATTCATAACTGACCGGAATCTTCGGGTTGAACGCACTGTATGTCGAGAGCGACGTAACCGAAATCATTAATTGTCACAAATCTCGAACCTTTTCGATAATTTAGATTTGATTTAAATAATTTCGAATTTGTTTTGAGAATTAAACTAAAAAACCTGTTTTTAATGGAATATTATTTAGAAAGTATTCGACTTCAAGAGTCGGATCTCCGACGGGAATGAGTCGGCATTCGAAGTGAGCGCTGTCTCCCTCCGAAAGATTATCGATATTATGAAGAGGAGATGTAAATACAGGTCTTTGAGAAGTGAGTATCTCTTCCTCTTCTCGTCTCACATAACGGTACGCGCCTTCCAGTGCTTGCAGTTTGGGTAACGCATAGGAATGCATACTTTCCGTCTGAATCGAGCTTTTGCCTGAATGGTGATCGAAAGTGAACAAGTCAAATTGTTGTGATCATGTCAACATGTCAATTTTAATGTGAAATACCGTCAACTCTAATATTAGTAGAAGTGACCGCTTCTCCCAACAAGTTGGACGCCCTCACAGAGTAAGTCCCGGAGTCTTCTGGATAGACATATGCGATGTCAAGCGAGACGTAACCGAAATCGGAAAACGTGTGGAAACGGGAACCTAACGGAAGTGGATTAGGAAATAGGTTTTGAGTTATATTATATTTGATTTGTTTATCTCAAACTGACCGGAAATGAGAGGCTGTCCGTTGTGTAAGAATTCGGTTTCAAGACTTGGATCATATGAAGGCTCAACCCTACACTCGAAGTGAGCCCTCTGTCCCTCAACTAAGTTTGTTGTTCCCCTTAATTCGGATAAAAAGTGCGGTTTAGTGGGAGGTCTGTCTTCAACCTCTTGTAGTCCTCTAATGGTCTGACTCTCCAATTGCTGTATTCTTTCGAGTCCTTCCGGGTTATGTGTGTCGTAAATGATTGACCGCTTTTCCAAAACACTAATAACACAAGTAGTGACGGCCTCTCCCAACTCATTGCTGGCCTTAACCATATAAGTGCCGGTGTCTTCTGGATAAACATATAGTATATCGAGGGCTACATATCCAAAATCATTTGTCAATTTGAATCTGTGGCCAGTTTTCACTGGAATCCCATTTACAAACCACTCGACTGTCATCGTTGGGTCATTGATGGGCTCAAGTCTGGACTCGAGATGTGCGGACTGGCCTTCGCGAAGGTTTTCCAAATTTTTAAATGATTTTGTGAAAACCGGACGATTTGTTTGTAATGGAGGCGATTCTCGACGTTTTATATGAGGCCTTTCGAGTTCTGCAATTCTTTGCAGACTTTCTTCATGGATAGGATCGGTGTCTATGACTTTCCTCGGCTCAACTTTAATGGAACAGGTAGTGACTGCTTCTCCGACTCCATTGGTCGCGCGACACATATAAACTCCGGTGTCTTCGGGATAGGCGTAGAGGAGATCGAGTGCCACAAAACCGAAGTCATGTAAAGACTTGAAGCGATGGCCGGTCTGTAGCGGCACTCCATTCACAAGCCATTCAACTTTCATTGTTGGGTCGTCGGCCGGAGAGAGAGTCGCCTCCAAATGGAAGGGTTGGCCTTCTTTCAGGTTTTCAAAATTGCGTAAAGAGTTACCGAACTCGGGTTTGTCGATCGAAATTGTGTCAATCTCTTCCTTCCGGGGCTTTCGGGGAGTCTCAAGCGCACGGATTTTGGAGAGACTTGAGGGTTGTATTGAGTCCAATATTATACTCCCTCTTCCGACCACTTTCAGAGTGACCTTCGAAACGGCAGACCCCAAATGATTGGTTGCTTTGATGGCATAATCGCCCGAATCTTCGGGAATAAGGCTCATGACATCGAGTGCAGCGAATCCAAAATCAAATAAATTTCGATATCTATTCCCTATTTGAAGCGGTTGTCCGCTGTGTAGCCACTCGACGGACATACTGTCGTCGGGAAAGGGTTCGATCCGACACTCAAAGTGCGCACATTTGCCCTCTTCGAGCAGATTCGGACCTTTGAGTGGAGTCACAAAATATGGCTTTTTGTCGGAAGAGCTTTCGCTCATTTCTTCTTTTCTGTAATAATGTCTTTTCTCGAGATATGAGATCTTCTGAACGCTTTCGGGGAAAGAAGTCTCGGAAATGATTGACTTCGTGTCCTCGACATAAAGTGTAGCGGAACAGACGGCCTGACCGATCAGATTGGTTGCTCTGCACGTAAACGTTCCGCTGTCTGAAGGCTTTACATACTTGAGATCGAGCGCCACATAACCAAAATCATTGATTGTGGAGATCCTGGAGCCGATCATTAGAGACGAGCCGTTATGGAACCACTCGACCCGCATATTGGGGTCGCCAACTGGGGTCAGTCGCGTCTCGAAGTGTGCGCTTTGGTTCTCAATTAGTGATAGGTTTCTGATCGGTTGAGTAAAGACTGGCGACTCTGTTATACTTTCCTCCTCTTCCTCAGTTCGTTCCCACTTGTGTTCGAGTCTTCTAATACTTGTAAGACTTCCCTCTAATTGGGTGCTTGTGATTAGACAAGAAGTCGGACGACATTTGAGGAATGCTTGTGTCGTCGCCTCTCCATAAGCATTAGTGGCTTTTATAGTATATCTTCCGCTGTCTTCGGGATAGGCGTGGGTTATGTCAAGAGCGACAAAACCGAAGTCAAAAATCTCAACAAATCTCGAGCCCTGAAGCAAAGGTTCGCCGTTTTTAAACCATTCAACGGTCAAAGTTGAGTCACCTATTGGTGTCAATTGGCATTCAAAGTGGACTTTATCACCCTCTACCACTTCGACATTCCTGGGCGCAGTTGTGAACACTGGCGCCTGTTTTATGGTCTCGTCTTCAAGAGCATCTCTGGTATAATAGCCCTTTTCCTCCAAGTGCTGCGTTTTTCTATATCCGTCAGGAAATTGTGATTCTCTATCAATCAGACCTTTGCCGCGACATAGAATAGTTGCCGACATATCAGCGCTTCCGCACTCGTTAGTGATCCTACAGGTGTAGACACCCGAGTCTTCGGCTACTATTTGCAAGATTTTAAGCGCAACGTAACCGAAATCATAGAAGGGTTGGAATCTATGGCCTAAGAGTATATGATATTTAAAATTTAGTCAAAATAAATGTCAGACAATAAGAGAAATACCTATTGGAAGAGGATTTCCGTTATGAAACCACTCGACCTTTAAGTTTGGGTCATTGATGGGCTCAATACGACACTCCAGGTGTGCCGCTTGAAACTCATTCAGCTCTTGGTCTTTGAATTTAGTCAAAAATTTTGGTTTTGTTTTAAACTCTTCGTCGATATGTAATTGTCGCTCATATTTGCGATTCCTTTCTTCTAAATGTCTTATATTAACTAAACTGTCCGTCAGTTCGGTTTCGTAGATAACTCTTTGACTCTTTCCATGACATAAGAGATTACAAGAAGAGACGGCTTCTCCGAACAGGTTCTTAGCCTTACAGGTGTAGAGACCGCTGTCTTCCGGATATACGCATAGAATGTCAAGAGCGACGAAATCGAAGTCAAATTGAGGCCTAAATCTGTGTCCGACTGTAATTGGATGACTATTTTTGAACCATTCAATAGTCATCGATGAGTCACCCGACGGACCAATTCGACACTCGAGATGAACGTTTGTCTCTTCTATTGTCTCGATATTATTCAAAGGTTTAATGAAAACTGGAGGTCGACTCACAATCTGTTCGGTTTCGGCATCTTTTCGATATCGAGTTCGGTCTTCCAATCGTTGAATTTCGACTAAACTTTCGGAATATTCCGATTCCATAAGAATAGACGATTCCGATACTACAGTAATAGCAGCACTGGTCTGTGCGCTTCCCATTCGATTGGTCGCTCGAACCGTATATTCACCCGAATCCTCGGTTCGGACGGACAGAATGTCGAGCGAAAGACACCCGAAATCAAATCGGGTTTGATATCGATGTCCGGCCATCAAAGGAGTGCCTTTGAAAAACCACTCTAAGGTAAGGGAGGAGTCGTTGACCGGTTCGACAAACGCTTCCATATGTACGGACTCGCCCTCATTGTAGAGAAGAGGCGGCACTTGGAGTGGAATTCGGAAAATGGGTTTCATTTGTTTGATTTCCTCCATATAATAGTCAGTTTCGTGAAAATACTCCTTTTCTAAGGTCTGTATCCTATGTTGACTCGTCGTGTCGTAAAGTGATGTCTTATCGATAGGTTGTTTGGCCTTAACCCGCAATCGGGTCGACATTGTAGTGGTTCCGCAATCGTTTTTGGCGACCACTTCGATCTGTCCGCTGTCTTCGGGAACCAAATTCAAAATGTCGAGCGCTATGAACCCAAAGTCAAAATACGTCTTAAACCGATGGCCCGTAGGAAGTGGTTTGCCATTGATATACCAATTGACTTGCATACTGGGGTCGCCTATAGGCTGTAGTCGGCCCTCAAAGTGAGCCGATTGGCCTTCAATGAGCTCTACCTTTCCACACAAAGCAGTAGTGAATTTGGGTTTTTGAACAATAATTGTTTCCGTGAATTCGTCTCTTTTATAATAGGCCGAGTCCTCCGTGTGCTGGATCTTCTCCCAGCCCTCCAGATCACTGCTCTCAAAAATCACTGTCTTCTCACTCAAAGACGTAAGTCTGGCCCCAGATCTCACAGAACCGACACTATTGGAGGCCAGACAGGTATAAATGCCGGCGTCTCTACTGTCGACGTCTCTGATTGTGAGCGAAACGTAACCAAAATTATAAAATGGAGTGATTCGGGAACTGGCGGTCAAGTGCTTGTCGTCCTTAAGCCACTCGACTTTCATAGTCGAGTCTCCCTGTGGTTCGAGTCTCGCCTCAAATACAGCCGTTTTTCCTTCGGGTACTTCCAGTTGGTCTCTCAAATGGGTTTGGAAGACCGGCTTCTGTCTGGGCTCTAGTTCTAAGTCAACAAATTCGAATTTTGACCTTTTCTTCGTATGAGTCAATTCATAGCTTTGGTCGTCTATTCGTTTCTTTGAGGTTTGAACTGAAGTTAAAAATTAATCATTTAATCGATTTTTGTCAACAAAACTGAATTACAAAAAATTAATTTACTCTCGACTTTGAGCGGTGCGGAAGAGACTGCATCTCCTCTGGCATTAGAGGCCTTAACCATATAGAGACCACTATCTGATGGCCGAACTTCTGATATGTTGAGCGAAATATATCCAAAACTAAATATAGTACTCACTCTCGACCCTAACAACCGACACAACAATTAGTCTTCGATTTAGTATTAATTAATTCAAATCTAAAACCAATTTCACTCATTGCTAACCTGACACTAATGGCTGTCCATTCAAATGCCATTCAATTCTTAGAGTGCCGTCATTTACAGGCGTCAGCTGTGCCTCAAAGAAAGCAGTTCCGCCTTCGGGTACTTCTTTCAGGCCCGTCAGGGGCTTTACAAACGATGGTTTGGTTATAGATATGCGATCTTCGATCTGTTCGTCTCGTCTGTATAACTGTCGCTCGTCTACAGTGGCAGTGCGTACAGAGTGTTCATCTGTTGGACCACTCTTTGCAACACCACTTGGCTTTGGATTGCATTTAAGAGTAGCCGTCGTTATCGCGTCTCCCGATTCGTTGGTTGCTTTACAGGTAATTATCCCTATAATTGGTTTTAACTTGCTTAGTTAAATCAATTATATGTTACAGTCAGAGTATAGCTAGCGTTGGCAGCGACACGCCTTTAAAGCAAAGCCAAGCGTATGCATTACTCCATCTCTTTCCAAA
>JAQFXP010001474.1:0-19129 GCA_034693685.1 Belba bartosi
AATTGGTTTACGTTTTCCTTGTTTTGCATTTTAACAAATCAAACAAAATTTGGTTAATATTAAAAAACTTATCAAAATTTCAAACAAATGCAATAAATAATTAGTTTTGAAAAAGTAATGTAAAGTAAATGTAAACAAAAATTTTGTTTATAAACAAAACATGTGTTCAAAACAGAGCTGAGCTCCTTAGTGCCTAGAATGGGCAGAGCATTGCCTATAAAATTTCTGATAGGAGCGAAAGCAAAATAGCAACGTGAAATAATTAGAACAAATATATAAAATACATTAAAATTTTAATACAAAAATTAAAAAATTAGATTAACATTTTATTAAATTAATTATGAAATAATAAAAAAAATTATAACAAATTAAAACAAAATTTAATTCTAACAGGCATTAATATAAATTTAAAATTGAAAAAATTAATATTTTATATTACTAATTGTTAATACCAAATTTAGGAAAATGAAAAAACAAAATAAAAATAAAACAACAAAATTTTAGTTGTTTAAAATATATTACTTTTATTAAAATATAAACATTTTTAAAATTAAAATTATATTTATTATTTTCAGTAATCTAGCTGTTTTTGTATTTTATACTTTAATTATAATGTTTAAATTGTACTATTAAATAATATATAAAATTGTAAAGAAACTATTAATAACAACTCAATGTTGATTTTTTAAATTTTATAATATAACAATTTTATGCTTTTTCAGTTTACTAGTGTACTTTTTGTAGTTATAAAAACTCGGTTCATTGTTTTGTTTTTACGGTAATAGTTTCACCAAATATGTTTTTAATATATTAACTTATGACGTTGTAAAGTGTTGTTCCACATCATAAAAATTCGATCAACATTTGTACGTTACTGCTTTAGCCTTATCTATACAATATTAAAAAATCGAGGCATAAGGCTCTCAACTTTGATTTAATATATGAACAAATAGTTTATAAAATGACCGCAAAGTCGCTGCAAAACAAATCATTCTTTCAATTCATATGTTTTTGTTTTGAAAATGTTTTATAAAAATATGAAATTCAATATAAAATTAATAATTATTTTAATTAATTTCAGTCTAATTCACATCGAGAGCGTAGACATCGATCCAAACGGATATATACTCTACTGTTCGTGTATGGGTTGGTAGCTATTGTCGATTTTTGCATTCATTTTAATTGAATATATATTCAGTTAGACTTAGACTTAATATTTAAACAAAACTTTTTCAAACTTTAAGATACATTAGAAGTGAATTCATTTATAAGATTCAGACAAAGAATTTATAAGAATTACTATAAAAGACATTTTAAGCACAAAATATGAGAATATATTTAGTGACAAATGATTTCATAGTTTTTATTGTATTGTAATTTCAAACTTAGCTTTTGATTAGTCTTATTCATTGATTGTTTAACTTTGAGGTCGTTTTGGGAATCAAGCGGAACAGCTGTTAGGAAGTCTTCAATTCGCCAAATCTGTGGACAGAACTCTAATTCTTCCGCCATTTATAGACTACAATCACTATAAGGTTTGAGTCTTAGACTAAGACTTTAAGTTTTATACAACTTATGTCAAGTTTAGGTCAATTTCATTCCATTCGATCACTACATACAAGTGGAACCAATTCAACGCTTCCATCGCGTCATTACAATCGAAACATTTATGAAATATTTAGCTCCGATTGTATGGCCGGAAAGTATGGTTCGAATTGTGGTTTCAATTAATTACAAGTTTAGTCATTACTATAAAAACTGTATTTAGAGAGCCGTTCGATAATGTGCTACAAATCTCGCGGATCAGTCGATAAGGGATGCAATCCGTTCGACGGAAACCCTTTTAAAGCATTTTGGGATCATTTGGGAATAAATAGGTTTTCAAACGGATCTCTATATCATTCGCCACTTCTCACGGATTATAATTACGCCGAAGACTGGAACACAAGATTCAAAGACATCAAAGTGTTGACATTTATCGGTTTGTATGCATTTGAACCAATAGTTTGAGGCCTTAATACACAGCCATTAATACTCTGCTATTGAGCTCAGGCGCCCCCTCATCGTTCCCGACCAATGAAGAAGCCGTTAAACTTCAACAATATATTAATTTGTCTTCAAATGTGGCCAAAGCGGCCAATAATTATCGTGAGTCACGAGGTTTTGCCCGAAAACCTTATCTTGCATTGCATTTAAGACACGGATCAGATTGGGTTCGCATTTCTTCATTTCTTTTTGAAATGTTTTCCATATTTTTCTATTTATTGTTTAAATTGTTTTGCAGTCAAAAGCCTGTGATTTACTGATAGAAAACCCACAATTGAGTCAACTATTCTCATCCCAACAGTGCTCTCCTCCCAAGTCATCCCAACCCCTGGCCTACGAACTATGTTATCCGACATTTGAACTAATTATCGAACAAATCGAACGAACCCTACGAACCAAAGACAACAAAATAGAGACCATTTATATCGCGACCGATAACGACAACCAAACTCTTTGGCAAATGATTAGCAAAAGAGTACCGAATGTGACACTCATTACACCGACGAAGACAATGTGGGCTTCGGGTGACGTGACTGAACACAAACCTCCGAATCTGATAACTGACATATATTTGTTGAGTTATTCGAACCAATTCGTCGGAAACTGCATCTCATCGTTCAGTGCATTTGTGTCGCGATATAGAACTCTTAGCTTACAATTCAAAGGAATGACTAAATTCTTTTCTGAACATAAATTGTATGAAAACTCAAATTTTATTATTAAAGAAGAATTATAATTATATTCGACAATGATTTACAAGTTTTTCAATGAATTGGTTATTAAATAAACATAATATTTATAGTGTTTTAATACAGACGTAAAGTTAAGATTAAATAATTAAAAAACGAAATAATGACTGAAATACCAAATGAAACACAAGTTATGCTTACTTTGGAGTCAGAGATCAACGACTGAGTGATTAAACTGAATAACGTATAGAGAAATCAAATCATTAGAACTTTAGTCAATCGAATCTATGGAATGTATGCATACTTTGATCGAAATATTTCGGATTTATGAAAATCTCGAGTTCCGCGTCAGACATCTCAGACAGCGCTAAGATATTAGTCGCTTGGGTTGCAGGTGTTGTCGGTGTTGTGCTCGCAGTCGAGGTTAGCACTGGATTCTCCGATATCATCGATTTCATTCCAATTGATTGCTGACATGAGTTCACTTTCGACTCAATTGGGGCCGACATCGAGCACATCGACTCAACCAGTGATAGTTGGGTCGGCTCGGAACACATCACTGACATCGGGATCGGGGTTGTCGTCATATGAGAGGAAGGGATCGGCTCTAAAATGTTGGACATATTGTTGCAATTGATTGAACTGATGACAGGAATGGTAGAGACGACTGTCATAGGAATCGGTGAAATCGCGGCAAATGAGTTAAGCGGCGGTTGAGTCAGATATTGTGAAACGGATTCTGACATTAGAACTGTAGGGTTTGAGCTCAGGCTTTCAAAAGATTCAGTTTTGAAATTCTTTGCGTCAATACTGTTGTCGATGACAGAGCTCTCTTCGCTCTCTTGTGCCCTCTTATCAAATATCATATCATTTGTCGGATTGAAAGTCTCACTCATTTGGGACTCGTTTTGAAGTGATGTTGAGTTTAATAATAAATTAGAAGACATTTGCGAGTCTTCGTTGACAATAGAGAGAACACATTCGGGACTGGAGTCAGCGCTCGTATAGCAAACTGAGTTCGATTCCAATGCATTCAATTGATTGGTTTGAATCGCATTTAGATTCGAAGGCAAACCGTTTTGGGTAACCATTTGGGAGTCAATAGTATTGGCAACAGCTGTCGAACCAACCATTGTTAAGATAATCGGTTTATCAAAGTTCGAAACCAAGAACTGATCCGAAGTAGTCGTACCGCTAAGCTGTGCTGTCGTCCCGTTAATTAATGTCATTGTATTGACTATTCAGATGTAAAACATTATTAGTATTTGCATTCAATTGTTCGAACTATAGATTAAGACAATTAAGTCGAACCTTTGACTTCGGACCCGACACACCATCACTGCATCGCCACTACATTCACATCAAAATCTGGCGCTCATTCACTACTGCATTAAATCTACTTAAACAGTGAGTTATCCCTAAAATGCTTATCACTCTCTCCGCACAACTTCTCCGCATTCAGACAACAGCTTTGAGGACATCAATGGTCAACAACAACAACACAAACAGACATCTCATCCAACAACTTGTCTCTCAATTATTCAGTGGCAGAACATTAGTTCAATTGTTTTGCTAAATATTAATTAAATTTATTTCAATTAAAATCGAATTATTATTCGATAAGAAATTATAATAAAAATATTTAAAAATAAAACTAAAAAATATTGATTTATGATTCATTCAATTAGATTTCGTATCAGTTTTCTAACTATCGAATTGAGAACTTAATTGTGAACTAAAGGTTCGAATCATATATCAAATCTAGTATTTCTGCCACTGAGAGGTCATTGCAAAGTCAAAGGTTTAATGAAATTAATTAAAGTTTTGATTAAATTATTTGATAATCAAGTATCGGATGATATCGTATTAATGGAATAAATAATTGAATCGAAATGAGAGCTGAGAGGAGAGCCGAGACTTGAATATCTCAAAACTAATACATCGCGAGTGGGGTTTGAGTGCTATTCTAGAAAAAGAGCGCTAATAGCGATGTATTTGTTTTGTTTGTATATAAAATTGCTTTATATTTGTTTGAGTCCTACCACTCGATCAATGCATTGATGAGCGGCTAAAACAAATTCAGACAATGCTATCCAAAGCTATATTTGGCTCACTTTCATCGACCGATGATGGCTAAGGAAAGGCATACAATTCGTTACATTCACACAATTTAATATAATTTGTACTTTCAAATCAATGCTAACTCATATTTATACATATCTTTCAATTTGGGTTCAATTGTATTCCAGGTCCTGCTCGGGCTTTCAGATACCGTTGACAACAACTTCTTCACATTAGACACTCGAACACAATTAGTCAACAAATAAATCAATTCAACAAAACATTCAATATATTAACAAAAGAGAGAAAGAGTTGATGGGATTCGTGAAAATGAAAAGATTAAACGACTCGACAAAAGCTTTCATTCATTTAGACATTCATCCAAACCCTAACAGCGCTTATGTCTTAATATTCATTAATAAAATCTCATTTCTCGCAAAATTCTGGCCATATCTCACACATTGACTGCATTCACACCTCAACACAAGTTGTTGTCAAATGTATCTGAATTACGGTTTGAAAGTACAACTCAATTATGTAGTCGAACAGGGATTGGATGTAAACGCCTTACCTCTTTCAAAGTTAGTAAATGTGAATTTGTGTGCATCCGAGTATTTACCGCCGCTTTTGATGGTCAGTGACATGTCTACTGAGTTCTGGTTCTTCAGTTCCGGCCCATCATAGCAGGGGATAATGCAAACCAAATGAGTCTAAATTCAAAACAAATATTCAATAATTCGGTCTAACTTTGAATGTAAGACATTGTTCGCTCACCGGATGTAAGAACTCTAATATCTGTAAAATAAGAATTTCTTTATTACAAACTTTTATTTAAAATTTATTTTATTTTTCATAAAAAGGCTCTAAATGTCTAACATTAAAGAATTGATTCGGAACAGAGACAAGAACTGGTTTCGGGTTAAGTGTCAATGCAATCAAATTAAATACCGGTTCAACAGCTTTAGACCAGTTGGCGCTCTTCCAAATCACTTTTGCGTCTTTCAAAAAGTTTTTTCCAATAATGAAGAGCTCTTTTCCACCAATATGTTCGCATTCAGACAAAGACTTCTTACAGATTTCAGGCGTTCCTAACGGTTGGGTACTATTAAATACAATTAATGTTAATTTAGAGCCAAAATCCGAAAATAAAAATTAGAAAAATTACCACAAAATAGGAGAACTGACGACTTGTAAGATTTCATTGGTTTCTGGAATTTGTGTTCTGAACACAAGCCGACATCGAGTCGACCGCTTTTTGCTCGGAATCGTAACACTGCCGTCAGTTTCGGCTCTGTTCTTGAACCGACTCAACTTGAACTCGACGTCAACGTTCCTTTCCTGATATGAAAATACAATTATTAAATATTTAGTAATTAAAATCAAAACAAATCAAATCAAAGCAAAATTGTTTCGAATTACAAACCTTAAGAATGCCGACACAGTCGACAGTCACCTGCATGTCGTTCTCGGGCGAGGCCTCCATTACGACGACAGTAGTTCCGTCCACTTTCTTGGTCTGACATCGGGTAGAGTTCTTTCCGGTGATCTTCGAGGCCTGATAGAAGAGGTGTGAAGAACCGATTTGCTTGTCGTGACCAATGAAACACTGGATTTTGAGCGAACAAGAGTCGTATCCGCACACCTTCACCACCGGATGACTTAATCCACTTTTGTCCTTAATGGCGCCCCGACTACCTTCAGTCAGATATCGGGCCCTTAATTGAAAATCATTAAAAACTCATTAAGTTATGTATTTCCAGTGTTTCTATAGATTAGAAGAAAGTGTAGACGTATTCGTCGCTCAAATATAAACAATAATTGAAAGTTTTATTCAATATAAACGAGTTATTAATCTCTTTTCAATTATCTATTTGGAGTCACTGTTCGATTGTATTATATAATAGTTTTGATTAGAGTTTGTGAGAAATTCAGTAAAAATTATTCATTCTTCAAAACAACAGTTAGTAAAAAGGTTTTTGGACTTTAAATACGAGTGAAAACTATTTATCGTTCAAAACGTGTTTTGGAAAAATAGATAACTCTATGAAATAAGTGAATAAAAATTTTCAATACTGTATTCGTGACTCTGTATACTGTTTTGAACTAAAGGACAATGATTTTAGTTCTAATATTGAATGTTTGCATAAGTTGTGTATACAGTATATACAGATATAGAGATAAACAATTATTTATTACAGAAATGACTGTCAGTACCACTACCTCAGAGTTTGCATAGTTTTGATTAATTTTGTAAAAATAATTTTCATAAATATTTGTTTTGTTAGTCTGAAACTCAATTCTTCGCTCAAATGTATGGCTTATCTGAAATCAATTAATTTCAACAAAAATGATAACAATTTATGGATTGTCTGCAAAATCGACTCAACGATAATCTAATTAATAAACTATCGTTTGATTAGGACCTGTTTGTTAGCATCAATTCGATTACCATTCCTTCAAATTATATCAAATTTAGTAAACTTTGAACCAAAACTATATTCAACTCAAAATCATTAGACTTTAAACTCTATATAAATTCAATACTCTTTAAACTAAACAATATTTTAATTGCATTACTGTTCCGATCGATAGAAAAGAAATTTTAATTTAAATAATATTGAACTGAAGACTCGAAATCAAATCAAATAAATAATTGATTATATGAACGAACTTTGAGTATCAATATTGACGGAACAGTATTGCCATTAGAACTCATGTCTTAGACTTAGTATTTGATAAATAATTGAATTAATTGAATAAAAACTATTAAAATATACAAAACAGAAGTCAAACGGAAATGACATTATCGGTCATACCTGTGCTGTTCTTCCGGTTGAGACAATATCTTGAGTTCATATTTTCCATTCTTAGACTTCGAGGAATAGGTAATGTTTTGGGCTTTAGTTGAACTGAGTTTAGGGTTCGAGAGCTGCGGTTCCTTCACTTCACTCATCAATGCTTTCAAAAGTAGCAATTCTTCGTCAAATCTAACCATTTTATTGCAATTCGGCGATAGATTAGATCCACAAAAGCCGGAGTCGTCGTCAATGTCTGCAGAGGATTGGCACGAATGGGAGGTATGGCTCGTCGACACTCTCTGCTCGCGCTTTCGCTTTCCCATTAATTCAATTAACTGTTTATAAGTTAATGTTTAAAAGTAAACAACATTTGAATCAATTTTTATGTAATTAAGCCATAAATTGAATCTAAATTCATAGAAATATTTCACTTTTTGTAAAAGGGATTCATTTGTTTTCAAAATGTAGGCACAAAAGCACTCAACTATCACTGCTTTAGAGCATAGGTCACCCCATAGAGGTCACCACTATTTTAATGCTAGCATTCATTTATTAATACACTTTATTTAATATTAATATATTTTACCTATATTTTGATGATATAATTGAATTTTAAAACTAATAATAATTACAGTTTTAATCAGATAACTGAAAAGCCATGAAATGCTCTATATTGTAATTTTTCGCAGAAATAAGTTTTTCAAATCTAGAGCACAATTTAGTTACATAAGCGCTGCCATTACCAGACTATAATTGCATTTAAATCAGGGGTCATGATTTTGAATATTTACACTTATCCCCCTAGCATTTAATACGCGAAAAGGTATCCCCCTACGACTTGCCGGCCACTGAAGACGGCAGACAAATGTTTTGGGTTTTTAACATAAAATTTTTTTGAAAATTTCCTTAAATTGTTGCTAAATCCGGTTTAAATCCATCTAAATTAAGTTAAATTGCTTATATATTTTAGTGATTTATCAGGTTTTTAGGCGTTTTTTGGAGAAAAAACCCTACCCTGATCCCCCTGGATCAGCCGACCTTCTCAATCCTTGGTTTAAATATATTTATTGCTTTTAAAAACTTTCTATATATATAGTTTGAAACAAAACATTAAGAACTAGAGGCTTAAACAGGTTTGGTTAGCCAAGTGAGAAATGAGGGATTGGGTCGGACTAACATTTAAAAAAATTTAAACAATATCGAGAGTCAACTCAAACATTAGAGTCGGGTTTGGGCCGCTTAAAGTTAGCCCGATTTCGGTTTCTATTCTACTTTGAATGAGAGTAAACACATTCAATGATAAAATAATTTTCAAAAATATTTATAAATGTAGAAATTAAAAATATTTATTCACTAATAATGAGTTTTTATATGAATTTATTTCAAATGATAGCATAATTTAATGCCCAGACATAGAAACCGATAAAAATAGCTTTTTATAGTTCGTCATTCCTATGCTATAATAGCGATATCCTATTTGTTTGAAACGATTCTATAAAACTTTTTAAATGCATTAATTGAGGTTAACTCAAATCATAACTAACTTATGAAATCATTTAAGTAATAGAAATTCTTACAAGTTAGACTTGTTTATCATAGACTATATTATATAGCAATTGCCTTTTGTACAGTATAAAGTTATATACAGTATATTATATTTGTATATTTAAAATATAAATTTGAGACAAAAATATAACGATTAGTACCTGATGTGAGTTGTGGTCAACAGTTACTGTATTGTAATGAGGATTGAAGTCAGATATGTCGAGCAATGCGTTCTCATCGACGTCTAAGTCCATCAAAGATCGGTTACCAAAAACAAAACTCATTTTCAATACAATTATTTAATTTTTTAGAGTCGATAAACAGAAATATTGGACAAAATAGTGGTAATTGTAATGAATATTGAATATCGAACTAATCGCCTGTAGAGTTAGAGTCGAATTAAAAAAGTTTTGGATTTTGTGTCACAACTGTTGCACTGCTTAACAGTTTCTATCTCTTCTCAAATGTTCGAGAGTTGTGTTGAGGACTAACCAAATAGCACTCGATATCCAATTAACTGTTAGATTGCTTTCAATGCCCGTCAGTCCTGTTTTGCTCTACAATATAAATACACGAATAGATCGAATGCAGACACTAATTATGTGCCATCGGTTCCCCTCTTCTTACCTCTCAATACAGTAACAGTAGGTCTGCCTCACGTGAACTACTGATGGCATGAGTTGTCGACTAACCAAATGGGCGTCACTTAATCCGACTTTTACTCTACATTTACTTTAAGATAGAGTTGAATTGAACTGGAGGTCAACGCTAGTCTTGTGTCCAGTCGTTCGTCTATTGGTGCAGTTCTGAGCAAAATAGTCAAAACTTTTTCTCAGAAAAGTTTAGATCTTCGCTGACCCTTAGGCTGAGCCGGAATGAGACGAAAGTTTATTATAGATTATATCAAATATTTTCTAATTAATTATCTAATTAGAACATACTTTTAAGCCATTTATAGTAAGATTAGATGTAAGTTATTATTGAGTTATCAACTTATAATTTATTATTGATTTAATTAAAGTATTTATTATTTTAAACAATAATTCACATCTTACCGAAACATTTCACTTTTATTAAAAATTAACAAAAAAGTTCGACTATTTTCTGTTTTAATACTATTTTCTGATATAACTTTTTATGTATAGTATTGAATAAGAACTTGCTAGACCAAACTTGCTTTATATTTGCTATTTATCGTAATTTGTACAATACTTACATAGTCACAATAAAAACTGTCACGAAATTGACTTGACAATGTCTGAAAAACATGTTACCTAGTAAAATATGATTGGTATAACTTGTTCTGACAAGAGTTGACAAAATTTAAGATTAAACAAGTAAATAGAAAAGAAATAAATTAAGTTAGCTACTAACTTGATATTTTAACATTACACAAAAAAATAATGACAGCAAAATTGTTTTCAATAATTATCGGATCTATATTATTAAAAACAGTTAATTATTATTTTTTAGTTTTATTTGGGATTTTTATTTGGCATAAACTGAATAAGTAACATTTTTATCAATTCTATTAATCGACTCGCAAAACAACTTTAATAGAAACTTAGAATATAAATTGAAATTTCGTTTATTTTATTTATTTTTTAAAAATAAGTTATTTTTAAAATTTGTTATCTAAAAGGTTCAGAGGAAGTAGCAAATATTTTTAGAACCTTTGGAATAAAATGTTTTCCAAATAAATTGTTTTGTAAATAAAGGAATTCATAATAAAATTGTAAAATCAATATTAATTTACCTGTTTATTGTGTTGAACTTTATTAAAGTTTTAAAAATTTGTATCATATATTTTATTTAAGGGATTATGAAGGGGGTGGAGTTGGGGGATGGGTCAGTCAAAAATTCTCATTAATTTTGAAAATTGGCATTTATTCCCCATAGCATTTGTCCGCGAAAAGATACCCGCTCGATTTTTTGGTTTTTTAAAATTAAAATTGGAAAATTATCTTTAAATTGTTGCTAAATTTAATTTAAATCCAGTTAAATTAGGTAAAATTTTATCATAAATATATGAATTTTTGAGCGTTTTTGAAAAAATTTCTACTCTAACCCCCCTGGATAGGCCGCCCTTCTCAATTCCTGAATATTAGTTAGTAAATTATAACTTATAATAAAAAATGAAAATTATTAGATAAAAATATATAATAAAAAATATATATATTCAAGTGCACAGATTAAATCTTAGTTATGTATATAATGATGACATTTATAATTTTTTAAAATTGGATGTAATAAATGTAGAGATTCATAAGGTCGACTGATATTGGGATCAGGAATTTTTCAAAAAATTTGGCTAAAAACCTAGAAGGTATCATGGTATTAATTTTTTAAGCGATCAAAAACTCCATATATTTATGGTAAAATTTTACTCAATTTAGATGAATTTAAGCAGAATTTAACACTAATTTAGAAAAATTTAAAATTATGACTCAAAAACTTATGGTAAGAATTTGCCAGTTGCCTTTGTCGCATAGCAAATCGTAGAAGGAGGTAGTATCTTTCTACGTACTAAATCCTAGGGGGGATAAATGATAATTTTCAAAATCAAGCAAATTTTTAGTTGACTTGAACCCCCTTATGAATCCCTGAATAAATGATAATTTTTAGATTTTCTTGCGATTTAATTCTTTAAATCATTTAAAGTTAGCCTTCAGTTTGTGTAAACAAATTAAAATTGGTTTCAGACACTGCATAGTTTTACCAATAACTATTGCTATTAGTAATAGTATATTAGTATTACGTATAACATATTGAATAGTTCTACACAAATGCTTGAAGAAGTGAATCAATCAATTCTAAAAATTATAAGGTTTTTGTTCAGGGATCGAGAAGGTCGGGCGATCCAGGGGGGATCAGGGGAGGGATTTGCTCCAAAATTTTGGCCAAAAACCTAGGGGGAGATCAGGGAAGAAATTTTTCAAAAACCGCTAAAAAATCCTATATATTTTTGACAAAAATGTTAAATAATTTAACAAGATTTAAACCGGATTTAGCACCAATTTAGGGAAAACTTTCTAATTTTGGCCGAAAAAATCAAAAAATTAGCCGGCCGCCAAAGGCCCCCGGAAAAAAGTCGAGGGGGTACCTTTTCGCGGATCAAATGTTAAAAATGGGGGATAAATCTCAATTTTCAAAATTAGGGTGATTTTTGCCTGATCCTTCCTTCACAATCCCTGTTTTTATTATAATTTATATATATAAGAAGTGTCTGTGAAACTCTCGCTTGTCCTTCAATGAGTACTTGGTCAATTATTTTGAGTCTACTTTGACAAGTTTTTTCATCCAGCATTATCAAAATTTTTAAATTATGTATGCTTCCAATGCAGATAAATTAAATATTAGATAATTAAACATTTTTTCCATTATAAAACAAATACAGAGAGATTCAGAACTTGTTTTATAGAGGCAAGGTTAGAACATTGTTTGTGTATTACCGTATTTTGGCGCATACACTTGCAGTGCCCATATAGAGTGAAGCAGCCCATATGTCCCGTATCCCCATATGTAAAACATTGAAACTTTTAAATATCTTAATCACTGCTGGTATTTAAGCATTTATTCTTTGTTTTCATCAAGATAATAAATAGTACAATGTATAATATTTAAAGATATTACAATATCATAACAGATTTCTTATTTGAATATAGTTTTACTCAAAAATAGTTTAAATCTTGTTAATATTAATATTATTAATAATAGTTATTTTATCAATTTAATAATTACATTTA
Organism: Belba bartosi; assembly: GCA_034693685.1. Classification (NCBI taxonomy): domain Eukaryota; kingdom Metazoa; phylum Arthropoda; class Arachnida; order Sarcoptiformes; family Damaeidae; genus Belba; species Belba bartosi. Next base: position 12,886 of record JAQFXP010001474.1, read on the forward strand.
AAGTTTTGCTATTTTTGAACATTTATAATAAAAGTATTTTAAAGATAAAATTTTATATATTTTACTCTATATGGGCATGGCAATGCCACAATAACTACCTTTTTGTAATTATGGTCAAACTCACTTATAAGGGCTTGCAAATATATCCGCGGGAATAAGGTAATTAAGGATTAATTTTTATTGATATTTGAGATTATGTACATAGATATAGGTACACTCAGATATAAATTTTAAACTCACTTTTGTGATTAGTATTATGTTTAAAGTGAATTTCAAAATTATTTAATAGTTTTTACTGTATATCTGTTACTCCCGAACCACTCTTTTCATATATAAAGAAAGCATTGCTGTTACAGTAGCTTTGCCTCTACGTATGAAATAAATTTCTCTGTACAGTATATCTTTATTGATACTTCAATCTATTGTTGGTTATTAACATGAATGTATTAAAAATTTATTTTGTGTAATTAAATGTTAACTTAATATTTGACTTAAAGATTTAATTGGTCTAGTACATCCAAAGGTTCAGCTCCACTTGCTCTAATTGCAAAGCGGCTAATCACGGAACCACTAATTTCATTTGAGCTAACTGCACTTAAACTTCATATAAGTGTTGTACGTTATGTTTTTATGCACTTTCTAACTGATCTATTAGTTAATTTAAACTTGTAAGTATTAATAAACATTTATTCTAGGGTATATGATTAAATGATCAACAAAATTAATAAGTTTAAAAATTATTTAATAAAAAGAAACATCATTAAATTAAAAAATTTAGAGTATTTTTAATTTTTGTGATTAAAATTTATATGTTATGTTATATATTATTAATCTTATATTCTGTATGCGTTATCTACTTCATAAATGCTTTTATCTATTATTTTAAGAAATATTTTAGCTGTTTTGCAATTAGACGTTCCACAATTAGCTGTCTAGTGATTAGCTTATATGTATTTTTTTAAGGAATTAGCTGTTATGCAATTAGCTCAAGTGGAGCTTTACCCATCCCAACACAAACTCATTATAAGTTATTAGTAATTATTATTATTAATAATTTTTTCTCTAATAAGCTATTACTGTATATTATTATTGTATTTATTTATATAAAACAAAGAAATTCTTTTCACGTGTTTTCGTAATTAATAGACAACAAATAAAATGAAAAGAATATTGAAAATAAAAACAGTTGAGTTGAAGGTGAACCAGGATAGCGGTTAGAGATAACTATTTTTAGCCTGCACTATTACGAATATTTGCTCTAGGCTTTTATCGGAAATACACAAATCAACAACAAATGCAATAAATCGTTAAATATATTATTTAATTAAAAAATATATTTTGAAGATATTTCTTATTTAAATGAATTATTTCTGTTTATAGAATTAAATTATTCAATAAAACTGTTATTGAATTTAAAGTAAACTTTTGTTTAGTTTCAACTTTTATATTAAATTAAAGAAAATAATTTCTTATCTTCTCTAAAATGAATGAATTACAAACATTTAAAAATCAATATTAAATAAAGTGTTAAATCATAAAAAAATATATATAAACACGTGGAAACGGAAAAAATGTTATAAAATAGAGAATTGATGTTATGTTAACAAAAACTGGTTTAGAAGTTCATTCACTCAAAGCCATACACGTGTGTGGAATAAAAAGCTAAATTAATGTAATCAAAATCCCATATATTTGTTGGTTTTGAGCGAAAATACCAGTTCTGATATTATACAAGTATACGTGTATAGGTGTAGAGGTAGTGCAGATTATTTTGACTCCGAGTGCTTTTAACCTTCGCCTCTTTTTAACTATCACTTTCCTTTAAACTCTCAATTTATAGCTCAAGAATATAATTATACAGCACTTAAAGGCCTTCATTTGGACCTTCGTTTCACTAAATTGTTTGGTCAAGAACTTCCTTCCGCTTGTGCCCAGTGCTCAGGGCGGGGTGGGGGAGGGTATAGCTAGCACTTTTTGCAAGTTAAACTTTTTTAAATACAAACTCTTCTGTTACAGTTTATTTGGATAAGTTATTTTGTTACAGTTAAGTAAGCCATAGCTCACATTCATGTCCGATCAAACAAAACGGTTGGCCCTCTCACAGCCCTTTCCGGAAGGGCACCATAGACTGAATCGAAAGCAAATTAATTTGAAATAAAAGAGAATTCAAATGAAATCATTTATTCTTTATTTAGTTAATTAATTATTGATTAAATTCATTGTTATTTTGAGGTAAAGTCAACGATAAGAACGAAAACATCTAATTGTGTTCAGTTCTAACGTGTATTCATGACTTGTGCCTCAATTGATGACAAAATTTATTGATTTATACATAAAGACATGTGTTGTCAGTGTTTGCAATGGGTTTTAGTTATAATTGAAAAAAATGTTTTATATATCAAATACACAACAATTTAGTTAAACGATTGAACTTATGTTACATTTGGTCGCATATAATGAAAACATTCTATTATTTAACAATAAATATCTGTTGACTGAGTCTCAGATCAGACCATTAGAGTCGAGCTATTAGTCAGACATCCCATCGAGTGATGAAACCGATTCGCTTTCGATCTTAGTATGGGTTGAGTTGTCCAGAATCGATGTCCCGTTCAGATCCAAGTCCGTTATGCCGGAGCTCTTGGCCTTCTCCAGAGTGCGAACTACTGGTGAAGACAACCAATCATTCAATAACTCAACTCAAGTCACTCTAAGACATCACTCAACCACTTAATGCCTCACTTTGTTCCTCAAGTACTTTGTTTTGTCTCTTCAGGTCATCGATGTCCGCCTGAACTGTCGTATTCTTACGTCTCATAAACGCTATATATTCGGCCGCTTTCTTCAGTATCTGTGCGCGAGAGGCCTAACACCACAACAACAACAATAACAACAATTAGTCATTCGTTCATTCATTCGCTCCCAACTCAGTCATGTCATGCGGTAGAGTAGGGTAGGGTAGGGAAGGGTACAATACCTTCTCCCCGTGCAGAGATGGCACGGCATCCCTCAAACTGGTGAAACTATCTTTGATGTGGTCGCGACGCTTCCTCTCGAGTGCGTTATGATGTGCTCTTTTGCCGGCCTTTTCACACAAATAAACTATTAGTTCCAATAAAACCCAAACCCAAACCCAAACCCAAACCAATCCTTACATCACTCTCTATGTCCACATCTCGCTCTTCATCACTCATTGTCTTCCAATCACTTCTGGAATCGATTGAATAGAGAAACGAATCCTCTTTTTCGCAGATATTCCTCTTCAGAGCCAATCAATAGAGTAATCGAATTAAACGTCAATTCAATGTATTGTTGACTGCGATCGCAGAGCAGACTCTGATTGCAATGATTGCAAATGGAGTCCACATGTCGTTCACTAATACATGGCATACATGGCTGGGCTCGAGCCTCGCACTCCACACATATTACTTCTCCCCAACGCTACCACTAACGACACCTATCGGTCGCTACACAACTGCGCAATACATACATAGCTGTTATACGTCAGTTAATTCTAGTTTTTTATTTTACAGGAATTTATTTTGGATAATGAATTAATAAAATTATATATTTTATTAATTTGATTTTGTGTTTAATTTATACTATATAATAATTTTTGCTAGATAAATTTGCAAATTTTAAATATTAAAAATATATAATATAACAATATCGATATATCATATGATACTACCCAGCGCATTTTATGGGAGTTAAGTTATGTGAATCTCATGATTAAAAAGCAAAGTTTATATAATTGAGCGCATTTGGCGCTACCGTCGTATTTACCCAAACGATTGCATGTGCTCTCTAATGGTCACATGATATCCACTCTGGTTTGACCCTCGATTCCATACATTCATACCTAACATACTTGCATACAGTGCCGACGCCTTTCTAAGAATCCCTATTATTCTCTGTTTTATTATTCGACTTTTTTTTATAACAAAATTTAGGCAAAAGCGAAAAGTTTCACAACTATTCTCATAATATATACTTATCTAAAACTAATAATAATTATATACTTGATTACAAAAGTTTTCGAAAAGTTAGTCAGGATTTAATACTGAGAGTATTTTCGCATTTTTTTCAAATATATTATCAATTAATTGAAGAATTTAAAAGATATTAATTAAGCGAATTTGTATTTAATGAAAATTTTTATATAGAAACAGATTTTTATTTATTTATATTAAATTAATTTCTTAAAATAACCAACTTAAATATTAATTTTAACCACACTTTAACATGTGCAACTTTCTTAAGCGTATAATTGTTGCTTCAATTTAGTACATTTAGTATATATAATATTTCCCAATTCGTAATAAGACGACACATTTTATTGAGCCAATGATAGACACACATAGTTGCTGGGCGTTATGCAATAGGCTATGCGCGCGCCCGATCATCATGCATGCTACCGATTTTTGTTTTTATTAATTTGTATTGAATTATCGAAATTGATTAAGATTATTTGTAGTAAATGTTTTAATTTATTGATACTAGTTATATACTAAGAAATTATTTTATATAAATCTAAATTTGAAATAATTGAATAAACTGTAAAAAAATTCAAATAATGTTCAAAGAATTTTGAAATTTATATCTTAATAAAACTTACATAGAATTTAAGTTGAAGTTAATAATTTATATAAAAAACTTAAAAAGTATATCAAATTTATCTTGCTTTTCTGACTTTACTGTTAATTACAGAATCATATATTTCACTGTAGGCCAACTATAAATTCTGAATTCATTTGTTGCTTACATTTTCTATATTATGTTTATAGTCAACGTTTATAAAAGATTGTTTTAGTAAAAATTTTACATAAATTCTTATAAAAATCTTAACTTTTTTAAAATTTGAGTTGGTTTTCAATGATTGATATTATATTTAATCATTTTTAATATACAGGCTTACGAATATCAGCTATTTTTATAATACAGCTAGACGAATTCTTATCTGACCAAATTGTAAAGTTCAAATCATTGCCAAACATTGCAATTAAATATTTATTTGTTTATATTATATTCTTTAATAAACTTAAAAATATTTAGGGCTTTAGAATAACTCAATTAAATTTACACTTTATTTCTATATTTGTATATTTATATCCATAGAAATAATTATTTGTTTTAATTTTAAAATTTAATTTAAAAAACTTTTTCAATTTTCAGTTAATTTATTAATATTACCAAATTTAAACCAACATAACTTGCATAAATTAAATTTGAAAAATCAATCTTAATTATTGTCAATTATTTTTTAACTCCACTTGCTCATACTTTCATATATAAATTTATGTTTTAATATAAATAAGACTTAAATTAGAAATGTTTGACCCTATCCCTCCCCTCCTCCCCCGTTTCTAAAATTTATATAAAGATTTTTTATTAAGCAAAAAATTAAATTATTAAATGATTGCGAAAGAAGAGTCTATAGAATAGGCCAAATATCATATATTAATATATAAATAACATGTAAATAGGTCATTGAATAAGGTAAATGGCATAGAGCAAAATCTTCTAATAAATTACATATGTGATAGTATACGAGTAAATTGAAGTCCGCATTAATGCCCCTGTGAAGAGTAATTTTGTAGTTATTAGCGCTCAAGTTAAATTATATATACTGTATATATTGATCAATTAATGCAACACATTACTTATTTATCATTAATAGACAGCACTAAAACTATGTATATTCGAATTGTTATTTTCGGCAAAACCGAATTCATATTTAAATTTTTTATTAATTTTTGTTTCTATCTAGCCAGTATTGTAGACCTTCTACATTGTGAAATAAATATAAATCGCTTATTTCTTGAGAGTATAACTATCACATATACATTAAAATTTAAATAAATATCAATTTTTATATTTTTTGTATTCTTACAAGTGTTTAAATTTTCTTTTCAATTTTAACATAAAATAATTTAGTACAAAATCCTCTTTGTTCCTGCCACAAACCCAACCTTAAAAGGTTAAATTTGTTTTGAGCTTGCAAAGATTAAAAATACGCTTTACTATTCATAAAAATTGTTAGTAATTTAAGCAAATAAGGCAAAATAGTTTATATTTAAATTCAAATAACGACAAAATTTAGTAAGCTATAAACATGAAGATTTTTTTTCGATAATAAGTTTAGTAGCGGTTCCCTAAGAATATCTTAACTCACAATACATTCACAGATCAATTCTATCTTAAGTTTTACATTTTTAACTTATTATTTATTTGAGTAATTTTA
>JAQFXP010001475.1:0-19121 GCA_034693685.1 Belba bartosi
GATATCCTTAACTGTTATCATAGTTTTATGTATAACTTTAATACTAGATCCAGACTATTAGCCACACAGTGCTTACAATATTCACATTTGATATTCAAGTTTCAGATATAAACACACATTAGAGGCCGGGGAGGACCTAGTGGAGAATCTAAAGCACCTGTAGGTATACGTATTGGAAATACTGTCGAAAAGTCATACTATTCTATACTAAACATATATATATATATATATAGTATGAATATATAGTATATATATATATTCTATACTATTCTATGCAATTCTATAGCGTTAATGATAGGACCGCTAATGACTGGCAATAAAACAATTTCTGACTTCTAAAGGACAACAAGACTTGACTCTAAAGATATAGACAAATCTATATCGCATTTTTGCATGGAGCAAAGGACCCGGCTCACTTTTTCACCTTGTCGCAGTTACGCTCTATCTATACAGAGAGCCGGCATATTGAGGTCATTATCATTAAAGAGTCCCCGATTTTGACGGCAAACACCAAAAAGAAAATTTTGGATTTTATGTACGATTTATAGACACCAACTATCGCTTAATTTGGATTTTGCAGTCGTTAGTCGTTTTTGTATATTAAATATGTTTTGATAAACATTTAGAGTTTGTCTTGACTTTTGATTCGCGTTTTTCTATTCGTTTTTTCTCTTCTTTTTTATGCAAATATAAGACAAAACTAATCGACTGATTGTACGCCAAATATATTAATATCTGATTTGAATAACTTATTTTGAAAGTAATTATTGCTTTTTTGCATATTTTTTATTACTATTATTATTATTGATTATTATTGTCATTATTGACGATTTGGTGGAAGTTTTCACTACTTTTTTAATTCACTTTTCTTTTGCTTACTTTCGATTGCATTGAATTCATTGGAATTTTTTTTATTCTTATTAAACAAGTCTTTAGTTTTGTTTTGTTTGAACGCAATTCTACTTTAATATGCATTCAATCATTAAATTACTTATTAAATGATTTTTTTTGCTTTAATTTGATTTTAATGTGATTTGAAGTTTGCTCTTCGTATCTAATTATAAATACAATACAAATGTTTTTGTCGTTTTTGTGCAAGGTTGATTTTTAATGACATTTTTTGTTTGTCTTATATTGTAATAAATTTTTGTTTTTAAAAACTTTTAAGTTTTTTAATGCCATAACAAATATAATGAGAAAGTATTTTTAAGGATTAGTATATTTTTATGCATTTTATTGCATATTATTTGTATTGAATATATGATATATAAAGAGTATAATTAATATGAAAAACAAAAACAAAATTTCTGACAAATACTGCCGACATATAACAAAAGACAAATAAAAACATTTATAAGAATCAAATAAATAAAACTGAATATAAAGTAATAATTTATAGTTTTATTTGAAATTTATTTTTATTTTTATAAAACAAAATCAAAAAAAGTTTTTAAAATCTTTTAACAAAAATAATAACTAAAAACTCGTTTAGAATAATAAAAACTTTTAGACAAAATCAGAATTGCATTGAATTTGTATATATGTTATGTATATTAGAATAAGAATTAAATTTTTTTCATCTCATAATTCTCTTCTATCGTGTCTGCGCTCGTCAGCACCGGTATGTATGGGGACAGACATCTGCAGCAGCCGGTATGGCCGGGCACTGTAGCATTCATAATACGGATGTGTCTGCCGTTTACTCCCAGTGCTAGTCATGCAATGAATGGCTGAGATATAGAAAATTTTTTATTTATATATTTCGATATATTAGACACAAATCATTCGAAAAGAAATTTTTTAAAAACGTTTTTATTTTTACAAATTTTTTTTATTTTGCAAATGAATGCAAATAAATATTTTTGGTTTGTATTGAGTCTTCGAGTCTTAATGTTATGTATGTGTGTGTGTGTGTGGACTGGGATGTCGTGCACAGGGATGTCGTGTTTATGGGTGTAGTTATAGTTTGAAAATATGTTTATTTTTCAATAAGTTGAGTGAAAATATCGTTTTTTCTTCTTCACAGCACTTGCTTTCAATCAATTCTTAAACTCAAATATTAACGTTTAGGTCATTAGTCGAGTTAACAGTAATTTATTTTAAAAAGTTTTTTATTTTCAATACCAGACTCTCTCGCTATTCGACTGTACAGTATGTCTGACTTAAACCTAAACCTCGAAACCCAAACACAAATCCCATTTAAAAGTCTATAAACGACTAATGACTTATTGGAAATACTTAAAGCAATAAAATTTATGATTACTTTTGAAAAAACCAAATGTTATGTCTGACTGACTGACAGTCGCTAAACATATGCATAAAAATGTGTTTTTTGTCGTAATTATTAAACAAATTTTATTCAACTTATAATTTGAAACATTTTTTTGCTTGGTGTTAATGGTTTTTTCGATTTGAGCTTGTATAGAGTTAGAATGTACATGGAAATTTTTTTTTAAATTTTTTTTCTCTTCCTCTTGTAGTGTATTTTGTGTATAATATTTAAATATATTTTTATTTTGTTTAGTGTTGTATACGTTGTTTAATATGTATTAACACGTCATTAAAATCTGAGTCTGAATTGCAAATTAACACAAAAAATAAAAAAGTAGTGAAAAAATAAATAAGAGTTTAATATATATTTAAATTACACTTAATATTAGAATTTAATTCTGAATAGTTATAAGAATAAAATTAATTTATTCCTAGTATTGAATACATATAAATATGTACTATAAGTGTATGAAAGTTCAGAAACACCAGAATCTTCTTCATTATCGAAAATCATTAGGATATTAATGAGACGTTTCTTATGTTTTTGTCACATTTTGTTGTTTTTTATTTACTTTTATTTTTACAAATTAATTAGTTTTTTATTCATATTATAATTGTATAAACTTTTTTCCCAACGGTTTGTCTATAAAAATAAATAAATTCTTTTTATAACTAAATAGTTATTTCTAGACTGAGTCGATGATAGAGTAGAGAAATATTAAAATTTTTAAATATATTATATTTTTTTTGTTAATATAATATCTATTTTAATAAAGAATTTTTAGTAAAATTGTTTTGTTTTGTTTGTTTTTATTTAATGTTTTTGTTTTAATCTTTTTATTTAAGAGAATTTTTATGCCTTTTCTTATAGATTAAAATATTTTCTCAGAATTTATGTTTAAATATATATTTAATACTATTTTTAAAAGTTTAGTCAAATTTATAATTTTTAATTCGTGTCTAAGAAAGCGGAGAAAATAAACTTTAAATAAATTTTTTGCAATGTTTTCAAATAGTATTAAATGTTAGGAAATATTTCAAAAATATTATTAAAATGAATTACATGTATATAAAAGTCAAACAAAAAATTCTTTAATAATAATAATTTATTTCAGAAACAGTTTATCAGAATAATAAAAATGGATTAATAAAGACATTTCTTATAGCTAAAATATAAATATATCTTGATTAAAATTTTTTTAATATACTGTACAAGCTTAAAAATATAAAAATATTTTTTGATAAAATTTATTACAAATAGAAATGTAGAAAAATTTTAAAACATATTTTATATTTAGATAAATTTTTAATTAATAAACTAATTACAGAAATAACTAATAAATAAAATTTTTAAAGAAATTTATTTTATGTTAAAAAATAAAAATTTATTTTAAGCGAAAAAATATACTTATTTAGAGAAAATTCTTTAGAGTTTAATAAATTAGAGCTAAATATACAGAAAAATAAAGTGAATTCAAAAAACAAAAATATTTATCGATTAATAAGCCTTTAGTCTCTACTTCCGTATCATTAGTATTAGAGGGAATAAGTGATTGCATTCTCAGCGAACATACCGTACAGTCATACCGAGTACTCTGGTCGTACATACCTGTCCTGTTTGAGAGCACCCGACTGTGAAATATACATTTATATCATACCTGTCCTCTACGGTATGAGCGCCTCTGAGAAAAACGTCTTAAAACAAATTATTTAATATATTTTGATAGAAAAGTGAATAAAAAAAGATTTTCTCATCTTTTGGCTGTCGAATGACAACCAGTTTTTGCTCATCTCTCTCTCTCTCTCTCTCTCTCTCTCTCTCTCTCTCTCTCTCTCCTGCTCTCTCTCCTGCTCTCTCTCCCATTCCTCACACTTACAGTCCGCTCATGAATGGCAGTAATTAATGACTCAAAATGTATAGGAATTTATCAAAAATTGTTTTTATGTTTAGTTTTAATATAAAAAATACATATTTTTTGCTATTTCTTACAGTTATATCACTTATTTATATTACTTACAAATGATATAAGTTTTTGAGTTTTTTTTGCTAAATATTTTTTACTGACTTTATGTTAGGTTTTTAGCGTTTAATTTGTTACTATTTATCGATTAATTTTATTTTTATATCTTTTTAATATTTTTTGAAAAAGTTTTTTCTTCTCTTAGAGTAAGCTTTGATTTATTTTTGTTAAGTATTGATAAAAAACGAAATTTTATTTTAAATAAGTATTTTATTTTCAGACTTTTTTTTGATGATATAAACATCAATTTTTAAGTTTATCTGAAAAGAGATTTTTTTCTTTATTTAATACATTTTTTTGAGTTCAATATTCGCTATAAAATAGATTTTTTATTTTGAATTTTGTTTTTTGTTTTCATTACATTACTGATGAAAATCTCGTGAATAAAGTGGCGAATATTTTATGCATTTTTTATGACTAACTGAAAAAAAATCATAAACTGAGACAAAAAATAAAATTTTGGGTTTTTATTTGCAATAAAGTTATCCAAAAATGATTACATTATAACAAATATTATGTAAATATTTTTCTATTATATTAAATGTTTATTATTTTTAACAATAGCCTAAAATGCGTAAAATTTTATACATGTTAGATTTTAAATTGTCTAGTTTAAACATAACTGCATTTGTTTAAATTGCTCTTGTTTAGATAAATATTATTTATAAGAAGTTTTTATTTAATATTAGATTATTTTGAATTTTATTGAATGATAAGAATTGTTGATAAACTAAATACACAATTTTTGCTATTATGACAACAATTTGTTTAATAATTATAACAATAATCATAAAATTTGATTATATTTTATGATTATTGCATAAGTTCTGGTGCACTATACCAGTGCGTTAGGGTATAGTCAGACGACTGGCCGTCTTATCCGATAAATAACTTACTTTTAGTCTTATCTTAAACTAAAGCTATAATCGGTTTTTCCCACAAAATGAATGAATAGCTAAACAACAGTAAAAGTGAAGAAAAAAACTTTTTGCGCAAAAAAAAAGTGAAATTTATTTCTCCTCTCATTATATAACATGAAATAACAATTTGTCTTAATTTTGTTGTTCTGTTTTTGAGACTAAAGTATTTGTTTTAAAAATTTTATAATTAAATCTAAAAACTATAAAAATAAATGTTTTTTTTTGAATAGATATTTGAGAATTATTTAAATTAAATTTTTTTAAATAATTTCTTTTTATTTTATCAAAATTAAAAAATTATTTAATTAATTCAAACAAAACAAAAACTAATTAATACTTTAGAAAAAAATATCAAATTTTTTATTATATACATAAAAACTGTAAAAAATTAAATTAAATATTTTAAACAAATATCAAAAACAATAAATAATCAAAACCTAAAGATTGGTTTACAATGAGTTATACAATGAGAGGAACGTCATGGGAATGATAGGGAAAGGCAGAGAATGGACAGTAAATTGTGAGACAATTCCGAAGACATTCCTCGTAATCACTCACTGCTAGTGTCAGCTCTCATGAGAGCTGTCGTCCACTAAAGACCTAATGACTTATCAATAGTAAAAATCTTTGCATTTTTGTATGGAATTGGTCTACAAATGAGAAAATTTCAATTTTAGTGACAACTAAATTCACTTTTTCCTTCTGTCCCGGGCCCTCCCAGTCGGCCACCAAAACATTTATTCGAAAACAAGATTTTTGTTAAAATTTTAATTTGATTTTTAGTAATAAAATCAAAATTATTTATAAATTGATTTTTTATTTTATATGTGTTTTCTGTGAAATGCAGTTTGAATTCACAGCTAATCATTATTTTATAGTATTTTTGTATTTTTTTAGAAGTTTTTTGATTTTTGTTTTAATTTTATTTACTTATGATTCGAGTTTTTGAAATTGAATTTGATTTTTCACATATGATTTGATCGAGAATTTTGATATTTTTTGATGAATTTTTTCCACACTTTTCATGTTTATTGACTTTTAATATAAGTTTCAATTTCTCCGATTAGTCGTTAATCGATAGTAAAATTGAAATTTATTTCGAAATTTGCTTTTTATTTGCGAATAGGCTCTGAAATAATGTGTGAATTAAATGCGAAAATGTTTTTATAAAAAGTTTAATTAAAATTTCAAATAGTTTTTTGAAATTAATTTTAATGATTTAGAAACAAATATCAGAAATAACTTTCAAATTAAGTCTATAATCGACTATAAAATTGAGATTTATTTCCGAAAAAATTTTAATCTTTATTTGAGAATAGGTTCGGAAATAATGTGTGAATTAAATGTGAAAAAAGTTTTCAAATTTTAAATCAAATTTAAAATAATTTTCGAAATTTGTTTTTAATGACAAAAATAAATATCAAAAATAACTCTTAAGTAACTCATTGTTAGGAATCCTAATTGAATATACAATGTATTTAATGCTAAAAATAAACATGTTAAAATTTCAATTCACACATTAATTTAATTTTCAAACTAAATTAAAATGTCATTCGCAGAGCACTGGTATCTAAAGGGGAATTCATAATAAAAAGCATTTAAACAATTGGTGTAAATCATGTCTATAGAGGAAAGGGATGTAAAAAAAATAAAACTCAACAAATGGTTACGTAATTTCATTTCTAAATACATCGGAATATATAGTCGAATGTAAATCAAAATTAAATGTTTAGTAAAGATGAGTCGTTAGCCTAAAAATTGCGCACATTTTTCGGTAGAGCCCAGGGATTGAAAATATAATAACTTTTATATTATTAATAAGTTATGACTTGTTTTAACTCAAAAAATAGTTATTAATAATTTTTTCGTAACATTTTGACAAAAATACGATTTTTCGAATTTTTATTATAGTTTTGAGAAATGATTGAAAAGTTTTTTTTTGTATATATGAAGAAAAATAAGTTATTTTTCTTAAAACAAAAAAATTCAATAAATCTATTATTAGTGCCGTTTGTGGTGACAGTAGTGACGGAAAAGAGTATTTTAAACGACTTTTTAGTTTATGTGATATACTATAGATTTTTTTGCTCTACTTTTTTGTCACAAATTTGTTCATTACTTCTTGTGGTCTCATCTGGTAATAGATTATCATTGCGTTTGTCATACATTTAATTGCCGTTTTCGGCTGTCTGTCAGTGCCTATATCCGCCCGTTCCCATTGCCGGTGCATTTTTGTTTCGCCAGACGTTTGAATAGCTAAACATTTTTTGCATACTATCTCTCATTCATTGATAGTTTTATAGACTTTTTTGGGCTTTTTTGGACAAGAATTTAGTTAAGCGTAAAATACGAGTTGGGCTGAAAGGCCAGAAAATCGGATTTGAAGTATAACTTCTTAATACTTTAATTCCCGTTTTTATTCGGTCTCTTAAATCAGCCGAACATTTGGTGTCCGACTATTTGACAGTTTTTATGGGTTTTTCATTGAATCCCTATTTCCTATTTCAATGACTTCAATGACTTTTAGACAAATTCATTGATTTATTCTACTATTGACTGTATTTGGTCTTAATTTTGTTGTTTTGTATACTTTTTGTTATTTGTTTTTGTGAATTATATAATTGATTGTAAATTAATTTTTTTAAATTTAGGTTTTATTACTTTTAAGTTTTTTTTGCTTGATAGTTTAATTTTTATTTTTAATGTTTTTTAGTTTGCAGTTTAAAATGTTTTAAATGTTTTGAAAGTTTTAAATGTTTTAAAAGTTTTTAAAAGTGTTTTTAATTTTATATTTTGTATCTTTAAAGTAATTTTTGAATTAATTTTTTTTTAAATTTTAATCTTTTGAAAAAATCATTAGTAAATCAATAAAATTTTATTTTTAAAAACATTTTTGTTTTTTGCAAAAAAAGCTTAAATTTTAAACTTTATTTAATTCACATTTAATTTGCGATAATATTCTTTACAAAAGAGTTAAACAAAATTAAAACTTTATTTTCAAAATAGTTTTCAAAAATCACTAAAATTAGATTTAAGTTAAAGATTGAAAAATTAGAAAAAATAAATTTCAATAAAATTTAGCTTAAATTGGAATTTAAAATAGTATTTAATTTAACAGTTTGAGGAAAAAGTGTCTTTGTAATTATAATATGCGTAAAAAGTCGTAAAAATACATTTAAATTACATTGAGAGCAGCCCCGGGAGGGAATGTATGGGTGGATTAACAAAAATAACTAAAAAATCTAATTTTTTTCAGCAAAATAGTGTCGAAAATAAATTTTTAGGTCAAATAAAATAAAATAAATTTCTGCACAAAAAGAGTAAACAATTCGTACGGAAAGAGAAAATTGAATTCAGTTTCGGAGATGTAATTCAATTTATATGCAAATCAAAAGTTATTTTTTTCCGGGAATTACACAAAAAAATCGCTTTTTTGGCGAAAAAATTTCTAAACTATTTGTTAGTTTGTATTTAGATTTACAGTTGAGTTCGTGTTTAGTCTTAAGAGTTTATACAAATACTACGGAATAAGTGTATAGTTTATCGGCGTTTGTATTGAATGTATGCGAGAAAACAGCCACAAAACTAATGACAAGAATTTCAATCACTGTTTCCAAACATTTCTCTTTAGACTTTGGGTTTGGGTTTGCATTCAGTCCTCAGTCGTCAGTCGTCGCAATGCTTTTCAACACTGGGGCTATCGCTATGTATGTACACATACTTGCCAGTGCTCTCACTCTGGGCTATAAACGGTTGACCACCAATGATGATGAGAATTATCAATGTATTTAACCCGAAACGTTCGACAAGAGCACAGATAGCAGTCGCCGAGAGAGGAGAGATAGGCCCAGAGGTGCTGTCAAACATACAAAGAGTGAAAATAATAAATAAATCTTTTGCTGTCATTAAACACAAATGTAATTAAAGAGTCGAAAGAGTAAAGACATGCGAATAGTTGTCGTCCGCTCTCTGAATGACAAAACAATTCTCTATCGTTTCGATTCCTGGCCTTTGATTTGTCTCTACTTTTAATTTCTCAGTTGTATTCATCAAATATTTGCTTGCTCCCCTTTTGGCTAAAATCAATTATCTAGCTTGTTTTGTATAGATTTTTAGTTTGGAATTTTTGCTTGATTGTTTTAGTTGATGATTTTTAATTATAGCTTATTTGGTTCTAGACAAGTTTTTTTTATTTTTTTATTTTTTTTGCTTTGAATAAATTGTTTAACAAAATATTTTTAATTAGATTAATTTTTTATGTATTTATTGCTAAAATCAATTATCTAGCTTGTTTTGTGTAAATTTTAAGTTTGGAATTTGCTTGATTGTTTTAGTTAATGATTTTTTATTTTAGCTTATTATGGTTCTAAATAAGTTTATTTTGTTATTTTGTTATTTTTTGTTTTGAATAAATTGCTTAACAAAATATTTTTAATTAGTTTGATGATTTTATTTTTGTATATTTAATTTACTTGTTGGAATTTAGCATTTTAATATTTTTTTTATAGTTTTTAATTGTTGCTAGAACATTCTAAATTATTTTTAAAGTGATCAATTTATACAATATTTAATTATTTAGTAATTTATTTTAATTAAGACAGTTCTTAGTGTTGATATTGAAATATAATTAATTAAAAAATAGCTTAAAATTAAAACAATTATTTAAATCGTAATGTTTTTGTATAAATTTAATTAATTTTTCAAAAATTTACTTGATAAATGAACTATTTAAATTCGAAAAAATTAAAACTATTTGATATCATTTGAGAAAAATACTTAATTAAACAAGATTACAATTTGAAAAAAACTTTTTCTCAACTTTTAATTACTAGTAGTTTGAAAATTATTTCAGTTGTCGTTAGAATAAAAAACTTTTAAATTACAAGAGTTTTAATGATTAGAAAAAAACCGTAAAATAAAAACTAAATTAATATAAGACACAGAGTGAGAGATAGATACAAATTAGATGTTTATTCAAATTTTCTCATCTTTTTCGCTGATTATATGGTTTGCGAAAAAACTTTTAGACTAATGACGAGCCGAGTAGTCGACGTACTCTAAGAGCTAAATAAAAAATTTGAATAAATTTTCTATTTATGAAATATTTATGCAAATATGTGGCAATGAAAATGAAAATTTAATAATAGACTAATACCTAAACTATTTGAAATGTCATTTTGTGTTTTTAATAGGTTCTGGTCGTTGTGAAACATCTCATTTGTTCCTGGTCACTTCAAAAGTCTTAATTTCAAATATTCGAAATCTTATTTAGAAATTATTTAAGAAATTTTACAAAAACTTTAATATTTTAACAAGAATTTAATTATGGTTAGCTTGTATTGTTAGTTTAGCTAGGATATTTTAAATAAATTTGTTGTTGTTGTTGTTGAATGTATCAAAATGTATTTTAATTTATTTATGCTAGATAATTTTTTTAGATTAAGCTAGAAAAATGTATTAATAGATTTATTATTTAAATTAATAACATGCTAATTAATATTTGGTTATATAATAAGCAGTTTTGGGTATAAATACACACTTTTAAGTATATTTAAAAATTTAAATTTTTAAATTAGAACTTTTGGAATGAAATCTATTTCTCAGCCATTTATTTCTGTACGCAATCTATCTTTTTGTGTCAATAGTTCCGTTATATTACGATTAAACATCTGCTATAGACTAAAGTATAGGTAAAATGTTTTTATTATACATTTGAAAACATATATTGAATATAGAATATGTAAAACAATTAAAGAGTAGACAAAAAACTTTTAGACTTATGTATTAACGTTTGGGTTAAAACATATAATTTTTTGTCTATTTAATGAACATAATTGAAAAATAGGTGAAAATTCTGTTCACTCGAGCGGTGTAGTGATGAGGGAATGCCTAAACATTTTTACGATTCTATTGTCCGCTTAAATGTTAATTCATTTTTTGCATTTTGAAACAGTTTTGTTACTTTCGATTCGTTTTATTTAATTAATAGACTTTTTCTTTCCATTCATTTATTAATATTTAGTTAATATATAATCAAAAAAATTTTTTGCTTAATATACAATCAAAAGTCAATTTTGAATATTATTTATGTTTGAGTTAATATGTAATTATGTTTTTTTACCGCAAATTTGCTCTTGATTAATTTTAGACTAATATAATAAAAATGTATTTTTTGGTTAATTTTGTATTTAAACTAATTTCTAAAAAATATATTAAACAATAGTAAAAAGTTTTTAAATTTTAAAATTAAAAATATATTTTCAAACAAATGTCTCATTATTTTCAAATTGTTTTTTGATGATATTTAATGTAATTTAATTCAATATATATTTTAGTAAAATTTATTTCAAATGTTAACTCAAATGTTAGACTTTTGAGGCAAACATTTCTTAATGTACTGTATGTATGGATTGGATGTATGCGAACGCCTGTATGTGAGGCAACGGATGTGAATGTTTTGATCGGTAATTGTGTGAATACATACACAAACTCTATATATGTTTTGTTTTTGCCTATAATATACAGGAATTCGGGAATATTAATACTCTGTGTTTTTTGGACATATGCCAGACTGTCATGCCTTTCCTCCCGGTGCGATGTTCTCTTTTCCTAGTTGAAGTTTTTTCTGGCTTGATAAATTAAACATATTTTTTTAATCATAACAAGCAATTTATTTGAACTAGTTTATTTTGTATGTTTATTTTTATCTGGTTTTACTGAATGATAAAATTTGTAAAAAATTATTTTTATTTTTTGCAAAAATTGTTGTATTTTTAAAATTATAATTTTGTTTTGAAAAGTATAGATCTCTTGTCTATTGTATAGTTTATGTATTTATAATTATTTTTATATTAAATTTTATTTTTATTTGTTGTTTAAACAAAATTAAAATTTTTTAATTGAATAAAATTATTTTTTAATATTAAATATTTTTTTTGATTAATGTTTTTTTGTGTAGAAATTATTTCCAAATATAAAACTGTAGTTAAATCAGTATTTGAATGAAAATGTCGGCAAAAAATATAAGTTTAAAATTTTGTAAATAATTTCTTTTCCTACTCTCCTCTCAGTCCTCTCGTGCGGAATAGACATATAAAAAATCTACCAGTGCTTCAAGAAAGTAATATATCATTCCTCTCCCAGTGCCAGCTACCAGTGCCTAATTTAATTTGGGGTCAGGAATGTCGGCTATACTCAACCGAATATTGTTGGGAAAGAAAATCATAACTTTATGCTCAGAATAATTCACTTAATTTTGTTTTCATAGTTAGTATGAAAATAATTTTAAAACATAAGTCAAGAAAAATATTATTAATCTATTCATTGAACTAAATATTAAATTTCACATAAATTTAATTAACAAATCGGTTATGTTTTTGGACTAAATGTATGAATAGCTAAACATTACTCACGAGAGCTAAACAAGAGTTGCTTTTTATGTAGAGATTATGAATTGGTTTTTATTTTTTTATATTTTCTAAAAGACTTTCTTTTTTTTTGTATAAAAATTTTGTTTAATTTTTTTTTTGCATTTTATTTATTGGATTGAAAATAACAAAAATCTCTTTTATTAGAAATTGAGAACATTTTTATATATCAGTGAATTTCTAAATGAATGTAATGATTATATTCAGTAAAATATTGTTTTTTGCTATTATTTTCACATTTTTTTGCGTTTGTATTAAATTGTATATTTGGTTCAATAGTTATATAACTTTTTTTGATATAAATATTGTTTTGAATTTGTATTCAATACTATTGTCAATAGTCTATCAATGATATAATAGACTGTTTTATATTGATTAAGCTATCAGTGATATAATAGACTGTTTTGTATTGATTTGGATTTGTTTTTTGTTTAAATTTTTTGAACAAAATTTATATCAATTTATAAAATAATTTTTAGTAAAACATATGTTTAGTCAAACAGTACTTTAGTTATAGTTTAAAAGTTTTGAAAATTGTTTTTACAACAATTTTAAGAATAATATCATAAATAATAAGAAAAACTTATAATTTCACGCTTTCGACGATAAGTACAAACATTTGGAAACAATTATAAAATACGAAAAATTTGAAGCGAATAGAGAAATGACGAAAAAAATTAGAAACAAAACAAAATTCCTATAAATAGTGTAATAGAAGTGATATAAACGAATAGATGTAAAGAAAAGATAGATTTGTGAAAAACAACTCTCTTTTTACAGTTAATAAATTTAAGACCAAAACTTAAATCGAAAAACAAAACTACTTTTCGGAAACAAAAAAAATTTGTTGAAACTATCGGAACATCTCTGGCCTTTCGAAGCCGCACAACGACATAGCGCACAGTTAGCACATATGTAACGAGATATAAGTCGGCAGAAAAAAAGTAATAATCTTCGCATAGAGTGGTATGACATCGACATAAGGGTTGGTTCGGTTCGCGGCTTAAACTCCGAAACAAATGAAAAAACTTCAGAGTTCTAGCGCTCAGACGAACAGCACTTTTTCGCTCAATGAGCCATAACTACAGTTACGATGAGTAGAGCTCTGGGAATAGGATATGTTTGGAAGAGGCAGTCGGGCCTGTAGTCTAATATTTGGATGTGCAAGCTAGCATTAAATTAATTCTTATTTTAGCTAGATAATATTTTTATGTAGAAATTACATCTATGTAACTTTTAAAAAATCTCCTACCTACAAATCACTGTAGTTATTATGTTAATTTTTTAATATATTATTTTTGATAGCTTTTATTATTAATTAAACTTGCACATTCTAATTTTAATATAGAGAAAGGAAAAGGTCTTTTGATATGATATTAGTTGAGGAAAGGTCTGGAAGAGCTCTCCCGATGTATAGGTGTGTTTTTGTTTGACTCAATATATTATGTGAATTGTTATTACGTTTTTCGGTTATTTGTATTAACACACAAAACACATAACCAAATGAGCAGTCGGTGCTGTTCACTGACTCATCCGAACACCCGGTGCTGATGCTGCCGGTGCTCTCGCTCTCTCCTAACTAACTATTATTACATAATAATGAAAAAGCCAACAGTTTTTCGCTTTAGTTTGAGTACCGGTTCTCTACTTTCCAGAGAATATTTGTATTGTTTTTATTAACAATTTTTATATCCAATCAATTTCTATTATAATAACTTTTTTTATTATTAATTTTTATACATTTATTGAAAGTTTTGTTTTTGTTGAGTCTATTTTTGTCGATACTTAATTTTTTTAATCTGAGTTTTGTTTTTTATTAATCCAATAATAAATATCTTTAATATTATTTAATATATATTTTGAATAATATTTAAGATTTAGTATAAATTCAATGTTATGTTAAATATTGATATAATAAGTATTTTTCATAACTTTTTTCTCAA
This sequence comes from Belba bartosi, assembly GCA_034693685.1. Taxonomy (NCBI): domain Eukaryota; kingdom Metazoa; phylum Arthropoda; class Arachnida; order Sarcoptiformes; family Damaeidae; genus Belba; species Belba bartosi. The sequence goes on from JAQFXP010001475.1 coordinate 14,583, forward strand.
ACAAATATTTTAAGTCTTGTTATTCTGGTCTCAAATGTTCGATAAGACGTGTTTTTGTCGATAAGACATGTCTTGAATCGGTATTAATATTCAGAAATATTTTTATCAACAATTGATTCGTTAATTCTTAAGCAAAAACATACAAATATTTTGTGCAAATCTATGCAAAGTATAGATAAAAAGCAAAAACACGATTGTTATGAGAAATGACTGAAAAATATTAGACAACAAAATGTAAATATATATAAGTAATAAATAGCCAAAAAAATATCACATAAAATGTGAGCTTGATAAATTATAAAATAAAAATCTAATCCCAGCGCTCAAACGCCTCGCTTCTCATCCGTAGACAACATAACAAATACATAGAAAATAAGTCCGAAAAATGTTTTTGACTGACAGTTAAAACTCAATTTTTTGCTACTTTTCAACCGAACAGTCGGTTTAAATCTCATTGAATAGAAAAAAGAAAACTTATTGTATATATGTGTGAAAAATATGACTGTTTTGTTGTCCTGTCGTCTAAGTCCCACAACATTGTTGGTTGAGCTGCAAAACAGAGATAAAAACTATACTATTGTTACTATAGTATGCCGTTTAGTGGAGATATTTTTCAGAAACAGTTAATACATTTGATATATATTTTTCGACAATAGGCTCAATAAATATTAATACTCTGAGACCTCCATTCATACCGGCATTGATAAGCAGCTAAGAAAACATTCGTTCGGTTTTGTTCCGATAACTATAGGCATACTATATATAACTTCGTTTTATGCTTGTTAGCGTTGGTAAGTTTTGTCAATTTTTGGCTTGATTGCAAATGCTACTTGATATTTTTATAAAATATTCATAGTAGATATTATTTTTTATACATTTGGAAACTTAAATTATAATTATAATTTACATAAACTAGCAAGTTTAATTTATATTGGTTAATTAATTAGTATAATTATTTGTTTTAGTAAGTTATTAATATATTTATTTATTGTTTTTTCAATGTAAGTTGTAAATATGTACTTTGCAATATTTGAATTGCTGCAACTCTAACAAATAATATAGCAATAGTTTTGCAAGCTAAAAAATAGTCAAATTTGCAACACTATTGGTAGCCGTAAATATTGCACACAAATTCGTCAGGCACAATTCAGCCAACATAGAAAACATATGTGCTTTTCATTCATCGCACGTCTAAATACTTATTATGTGAAACTCGATATAATTTTCTTATGTAGACTTAAAATATTTATAGCATTTCTAATTTGATCGTTTTTAATGTATTCAAAAAATTAGTCAGCTATTAGTTTTTCGTAATTTAGCCCTTGTTGTTTTGCATAATTGGACTGAAATGTGTGTGCGCGTTTTTAATGCAAAAATTTAAATCTCATGTTTAGAGTCGAATTAGATTTTTGTCTATTTTTAATAATAGCTTTTAATTCGGATTTTATCGCAATATTATAAGTTTGAGGTTTTTAAACTTGCCAATTAAGCATGCTGTTTTTATTCTCGCATTGAATTTTTGATGAATAGGCATTAATTATGAACAGTCACCTCTTATGTGCCTCTGATGAGAGCACCGGATAGTTGGTTTTATGCTAGAAGTTACTCCATCTGTAGATTTTATCTTGCAACTTTTAACAATCCGCTTTGTCTTAGCCTTGTTTGCATAGTATTTAGAAATTAAAAAGTTTGCAGGCTAAATTTAATAGTATAATGTTTTAAATATATAAATTACCAGTTTTAATAAATTAATTAAATATTTTTAACAAAATAGCAAGATACTATTTATTTTTTAAAAGTTATTAAATTGAATTTAACTTTATTAATTTTAAGACAAAATTTCAAACTTTTTAAAATTTTATTATAAATAAAGTTATTATTTATTTTATTTCGAATGTATTGATTAAATTTTTCTAATTATTTAAGATTTAAACATGAATATATTATTTAAACCTTAATCAAACATTTATGATAGATTTAAATCTAAATGATCTTTATCTCATTTTGTAATCATGCAACAATTCTCGAATCACTTCAATTAATGAATAATTATTGATATTGATATATTGTAAGAGAATAGAAATAATAGTTATTATTAGAAAATACAAAACTCTCAGCACTTCTCTCATATCGTGTTTGACTCAAATTAGTCGTAACTTTACTTTCACTCAAATTATAGTAAAGTATTTGTCAATCATTACCAGTATTTCGGAGTTTTGAATATCTTATAAATATTTATGATATGCGTTCGTATCGTATGTTCAATATTATATAATTTACTGTATGTTACGTATAATTGCATCGAAAGACAAACAAGAACAATTTTTGAACTTTTTTAGTCGTAGCTAGTAATTATTGGCTGTAAAATTGTCCTTAATGGTATTTTTTTTAAATGATAATTATTAGGAACAAAAGGAGTAATGTTTGGAATTTATTTGAAATTAATTAATTTCTTCAAACCATTAAACAAATGTCTTGTTTGAGAAAAAAAGTTTTTTTAAATTTTTTTTTAAATTACGTTAAAAATGCTTTAATTGCATACATGGAGTGAATTGGATGACACAAACTGTTCGACTAATGTATTGAAAAATAAAGTTTAGGTTTTTTTTTGCTCTTCTTTTCTAATCCTTATAATTATGTTCAAAGTATAAGCATTTGATTACAAATTGCTTGATTAAAAATCTGATTTTTGTTTTATTGCCCAGGCTATAATTTAGTTTTTTTTTATTTTGAAGTTATTTGAGAATAAATTTTTGCATAAATTGATTAATTTTTTTGTTTTTGTTTTCGTTTTTATTTATTGAAAAATATTTTATATTTTTATGAAATTTTTGCAAAAATAAAATATAATTAAAAAATTATTTTTTAATTTATTCAAAATTGAAATTTTAAGAAAATTTAATTTTTTTTGTATAAAAATTTGTAATTTTAAGTTTAAATGAATAAATATTTAAATTTTTATTCAAAATTATAAATTAATTAAAATAATAATTAAATAAAAACAAAAAATATGTATAAAATAGATACAAAACAGAAGCGATGAGTAGAAAAATATTCAAAACTTTTTAAAAATAAAACTTTTTTGACTCTAATTATGAATACTAAGCAAAAAAAATAAAAATAAATGGAATTATAAAAAAGTTTTGCATAAATATAGTCTACAGTATAGACTAGAATATGAGCTAAAAATGTAAGAATAGCTGAACTGCTAATTCCGGTCCATATTATTCGTCATTAGATAATAATTGTTGAGAAGAGAAAAAATGATCGATTGGTTAGACATTAATCAAACAGTTAGTGAGTCAGTAGTGAATAGGCTATGCGATGATCGATACAATGGATGAGTTGCGAGCACTGGGAGGACAGGGAGGGGAGAGTCGGGGACTGCGAAGAAACAGTAAATTATTTGAGAGACCACCCCATGAATGGCTGAACGCAATTAATGACTGAACGATTGCCTCGATTTAAGTCTATGTCTTGTTATTTAATGATAAAAGTTTTTGTAAAATAGTTTTGGAATTATTTTTAATCCGAGTTTTTAATCAATTTTTTTTTGTCTCGCTGTTCGAGCATTTTGTGTGCGGTTTGAAAGCACCAGACGTTTCGACATTTGCTTTTCATACATACCTAATATATCAATGGGGATGAGTGAGGGCTCTAACAACCCGACCCTTTTCGCACTGCTCTCGTATTTGTTAATTGCGTTCATTTGTATTAATCAAAATTAATGCACATTTTTGGGGATTTTTTTTCTTTAATTTTAGTTTTTTTATCGATGTTTTTATATTATTTTTTAAATTTAATGATTTTTTTATTATAGTAAAGAATTTTGATTTTTTAAATTTTAAAATTAATTTTACAGTTCGACTGCTCTTAATGTTTTATAAGCAAAAAATTGTAATTTTTTAAATGAGATTTAGTCAAAAATATTGATTGTTTTCCTTTGATAACATTATGAATGTGTTTAAAAAATAAAATTAGTTTTAAATATAAGTTTTCTCTTATTTAAAAAACTATTTTTCTTTCAATTTTAGTTAAATTTAGTGTTTTTCGGAAATATTTACGCAATTTTGTATGAAATTTGATTTAAAGTTAATTTGGGTTTTAAATCAGTTTAATCTGTTTTTCTATTGAATATTTGTTTAATCGGTTTTGGTTTCTAATTAGGAATAAAAAGATTTTTATTTTTATTACTTATCTTACTATTAATATTAAGAGAAATAGTGTTTAAAAACTGAAATTCTTGAGAAAATTAGTGAAATTTTTTTTTCCAAATAAACATTCAGTCATTTAAAATCTATTATATAAAAAAAATTTTATTAATAAAAAAATTCAATTAATAACAAAATAGTTAATAATACAGAATATTTGTCAATTATATAGTTATTAAATATTTTCAATTTTAGAAAACATTGCGTTTAGACAAAACTTATAATATTTTTAACATGTTAAACTTACTTTTAAAAAATTAATATATTCTGTTGTTTAGCAAAACTTTTCTAATTTTTCTACAATTAGTTATCATATCATAAACAGTCG